>PVJX010010658.1:0-56127 GCA_004027295.1 Dolichotis patagonum
AGTCATTTTAGCTATCTTATGTATATATATACAAATTTGTCTTTTTCCTTTTCTCTTCCCTCTTTCTTTTTTCCTCCTACCCCAGTTACTTTTTCCTTTTGAATAGCTTGTTACCCTAACAAAATATTTATTATACATTTGGGATCTTATTTACTCTTTCAGCTTCTTATACTAGGGAGATAATGTAGCATTTCTGCATGTGAGTCTGATTTATTTAATTATGAATATGGTCTCAAGTCTTGTCCACTTACATATAAAAGCCTCAGTGTAATACTTCTTTGTAGCTGAATAGTACTGCATTGCATAAAAATATAATGTTTTTTATATTTTCAGTGGAATTGAAATTGAAAAAAATTTTTGGTACCAGAAATCAAACTCACGACCTTGCATTTGCCAGGCAAGTGCATGTGCCACTGAGTTAAACCCTCGGCCATGGAACTGAAATTTAATAATGTATAAAAGAGTCCCAGATGAATTTGACCTGATAATAGTTAAAGTTAATATATACAAATGAGATCCAATAGTAATTGTGATAATCCCCAAACATGAAAAATAAATGATTACCAGTTACTTGTGTATACTACATTAAATTATAGAATTCAGTGGAAATTTCAGTAAATGGAACTGATATTTTGATCTCAGCATGGTTTTTGTGTCTATTTAATTGATTAGAACTAAAAAAGTTGAGGGATGTAGATGCAGTATCTTCCCCCTATATGATATTCCTGCACGACACAAACACATAATCTCTAATACACAGTAATGATTAAACCCAACTCCACTGAACAAATGACCAAAGCCACCCTTTCAAAGAACACTATAAATGATATTACTCTTATACTCAAAAAATTTGTCAAATAACATGAATTTTACATAGTATGAAATACAGCTAATGATGATAATCATAATTTCATTTATTAACAATTAGTACTTATTGAGCACATATGTCCCAGGTTCTTTTCTTAGTGCTTAGCAGGTATTAACTCCTTCAGTCTTAAAATAGCACTGTGAAACATGTGACTGCTATTAGTACTAATTTAGAGACAGGTAAGTGACACAAAAACAAGGTTGGTAATTTGTTGAAAGGTCATCAAGATAGTAATTTCCAGAGCTTTGATTTTAAAATCAAGCCAGGATGATTTCAACGACTGTAATATTAACCACTATTCTCTTCTGTTAGTGAACTGCAAACATAGGATTGATCCCAACTCAGTCATGTTCCAGTAGCTGGTTTTATCTAGTACTTTATATTGCCCTCCAACTTGCTTTTCTATTCTTGCAACTGCTAGAGACTGAGTATCCCTACTTGACAAAATCAAAATCCAAAATGCTGTAAAATTTAAAGCTTTCAAACAGTGACATGATACAAGTGGAAAATTCCATAGCATCAGAAGTTGTTTCATATACAAAATTATTAAAAGTATTGCATAGAATTACCTCCTCAAAGTATACATGAAATATAATTTCATGTTTAAACTTGAATCCCAACTTGAAGAGAGTTCATGACGTACATACAAATACTTCAAAGTTTCTTATTTTCTTGTCTTGAACTCTTGTATTGTTTTCACAGTTTTGATAAGTTTGGCTTTGTTCTGTCTTCTTTTGTTAGATTTTACTCTGTCAGATGGTAGGGGAAGCTATTTTGAATATAATGGGATATATTATGCTAATCATGGTTTCCTATTATTTTTTGAAGTGTTATAATGCTTTCATTCATTTGTTTAATCGGTTTTATTCTGTTTTGTTTTCTTTGATTTTATCATATGTGTTGGTATGAACAGTTATTTTGAAGAAAATGAGACATTATGCTAGTCATTGCTGATTTCTTATCTTTTTGTTTTGAAGTCCTATCATGCTTTTATTTTTCTGTTTTGATTGGTTCTATCCTGTTGTGTTTTACTTGATTTTACTATGTGTGATGGTATGGACAACTTTTTTAGGAAAATAAGATGTTATATTAGCCATTGTTCATTGCCTGTTATGTGGTTTTGAAGTCCTGTAATGTTTTCATTCTTTTTAATGGTTCTTTTACTATTTTGCCATGTTTGATATTGTTGTGTGTGAAGGTATGCTCAACTATTTTGAAGAAAACAAGAGACGTTATGGTAGCCACTGTTGATGTCCTGTTGTTATGAAGTCCTGTGTTGCTTGCATTGTTCTGTTCTGATTTTCCTGGTTCTATTTTGTTCTGTTTTCTTTTGCTGTATTCTTTTTAAAATAAAAAAAAAAAACAAAGTTGAAAAGTGCCAAAATCTTAAACATTTTGATCCCAAGAATTTCAGATAAGAGATACTCAAATTGTACTAAACAATATTTTCTAAAAACTGGACAACATCCTTAAATATTAGTATTTTATTTCATGTCCTAGTTCCTCCTAAACACTGAAATGATTTAAATGTGTAATGAAAACATCCTGCTTATTAAGTAAAATGAGTAAATGAATGAAGTATTTGTGAATGTACATATGTGTCAGCTCTTCCCAAACTTGACTTCACCTTGATATCTATAGACTTTTCATTTTGCCAGAGAGTCACTGGCTTAGAGAATATTCCAAATCTTAAGAGGTTACTCACTGGTTGAAAAAAATCAGTATGCCAGGTTCTTGTGACCCTTTCACAAAGCACTGGTTGCCAAGATCTCATCTAAATCTTTCTCAAATCTGTTGTATCTTTGTGCTTCTCAAGAGCTTAGGTAATATATTTTTACATTCTAATGCATATTTAATACAGCTATTTCAAAGGCAGATGAATTACAATATGAAAGACAGGGAAGTGGAGGACAGTACACAGGATCTGTTCTTTCTATTTTAACACAAAAAGTGCTTTCTTCTGCATGCACATGACAATTCACTTTCAACTCTTAGGAAAACACAACATTTTGTAAATCTAAAACATTAATGGATACAAGTTATAATTTGAGAAAGAAATAGAATGAAGCTACTTTTGGGGTCTGATTTGGAATACAAGGTAAACTGTATTTGCTTTCATATCACACAAAGAGAAATAATGATTTGCATTTCATATTTTAAAAGTGGAATTATTAATTCATCATTAGGAAGAACATGTACCAAATAGTTCTCTGTATAGCTTATTAATAAAATTGTAATTTACATGTAACAGTGAGAACAACTTAAGACCTACTTTAAAATCATAGGTAATAAAAATATTCAATGCAGAAAATGAATGACTAAAGAAAAATGAAGGAAAAGCAAATGTTTAAAATGCAAGCCTTCAGGCTGATATTTGATTAAACAATGAAAAGACAAATTATATTAACTTTCAAAACATTTAAGCCATAATTTCCTAAATAATAATGGTCAACTATGGCTAGCTGGGCCTTTAAAAGCATCCTATGTAGTCCCAGAGAAAAAGTGTGGAGATAAATATCATTTCTCAATTTTTAAATTGATGATAACATTTAAGAATCCAAATCAAGACAGTAGTATAACACTACATTGTATTTGTAATGACATTGGATGAAAACGTATTAAAAGGATGGACTCCTAAATCTGCTTATTTTCCTCTGTGATCTTGTGGAAATTATTTACATTATTTGAGTCTTTATTTCTCTGACTGTTAAATTGCATAATAGTGATTTGCACTTGCAAGAAAAACTTTCCTATTACTAAATACAAGTACACTCAGTGCAACTCATAACTATATATTTATATTTATATTTAAATATGCATTTATAAATGAAACTGATAAGCTGATTGAAGAAGCCAGCTAGAAAAGCCGAAATCTAGGGAATAATACTATGAACACTGTTTTTGGTTCATATATTGTAAATGTAGAGCTCAATAAACCAATGACCTGAAAATGCCAATGACTGAAGTAAAGAACAAACAAATAATAAAATCTCTATTTTCTTTAGACAAAGAACCATAAAAGAGGCACCACAGCAAGACAAAAGACTCTTAGGTAGTAATGATCCTCTTTTA
The DNA here is from genome assembly GCA_004027295.1 of Dolichotis patagonum. Lineage (NCBI taxonomy): Eukaryota > Metazoa > Chordata > Mammalia > Rodentia > Caviidae > Dolichotis > Dolichotis patagonum. The sequence goes on from PVJX010010658.1 coordinate 3,941, forward strand.
CTCTAATGCTATGGAACAAATTGATCTGAATACTACTTACGATAGCACAGCCCTAGTGGAAATCCATAATGTGTTTTCACCAGGGTATAACAAAGCCCACCTTTGTCTCCTGTAGATGGTGTCAAAGAAGGCTATGTTGATATCTAGGACTTTGAAGGCTGGCAGGCAATAATAAGCACTGACTGCCTTCACTGTCACCTTTTCTTCTCTTGCCAGAGAGGTACCAAAAGGGAAGGCAGATAACAAAAGAACCCAATAAGATCCGAAAGTCTCTCAGCATAAAATTACTTATACCAACAAACAGATGAATCTTAAAAGAAAAAGGCAATCAATCAATAAATACCAATACTGAAATGATAAATGTATCATTGGAAAAAAGATATTAAAGCAGTCATTATAGCTGTGCACTAGTGAGAAATAATGAACAAGCTTAAAAATAATGAAAAAATATAGGACTACATAGCTCACTGGAAGAGTGTGTGGTTTGATCTCAAGCATCACAAAAACAAAACTAAAGCAAAACAAAACAAAAATTAAATGAAAAACATAGTCTTACAAAGAAATAAGAATTACACAGAGCCAAATGAAAAAGCTTAATATCAGAAAATACAATAAATGAAACAAATTTTAAAAATCCAGTGATTATATCTATCAATTGAATGGAGGACATAAGATAAAGAATCAATGAATTAGATTGTAAAAAAAAATCTTCCAATCTGACAAATGGCAAAACAATAGAATAGAAAGTAAGCAAAAGGAAAAAAAACCCAGAGCCTCAGAGATCTATGGTATTATAAGAAAATATCTAATGTTCAACTGTGGGTAATTTAAGTTGCAGAGGAGTTACAGAAGAAAATTGGTTTTAAAACAGTGAAAGAAACAGGTATTTGGATGTGAAACTTCTTAAATTGGGAAAAAATGTGAATGTACAGATTCAAAAACCTAGAGACTCCCAAACATGGTAAGTCCAAACAATACATCATCTATAGAAGAAAAACAAAAATAACAGTAGAGTTCTCAAATAAAACAGGAAGGCTGAAAGGGAATGACACAGTAATTTTCAAGTGGTAAAGTAATAGAACTGTCATCCTCAAATCCAATATCCAGGAAAAATAACTTTTAGGAATAAAAAAAATTCCCCTTAATCTGATATAGGAAAATAAAAGCTTGTCACTACCAGACTTATTCTAGAATAGCTACAGAAACTTATCTAAATAAAGGGAAAATAATAAAAGAATGAACCACAGATTATCAGAAAACAAACATAACACAATGAGTAAATGAGTATATGAATAAATATACTTGGCTTCTCAGGTTTCCTAAATCACATTAAACAGTTGAAACAACATTTTTGCAGTATGTAAAATGCTACTTAATGCATGTACTGGAAATATTTAAGGCAAATTGTCAATACAAAGAGAAAAGTGTGGTAATGTTTCTTCACTTCAAACAAGTAAATGAATGACACCAGTAAACAGTGATATAGTACAGTATGCATGGACTATAATATGTAAAGCAATCACTACAAAGCTAGAAAAGAGATTCACGAGAAACCACTTGCCACAGTTATTTCTGACATGTCAACTTGATTGGAGTTGGAAACACCTAGTAAACTAGTAAAGTACAGTTCTGGGTATGTGTGTGGATGACTGATGTGTAGGCTAGCAGACTGAGAGCGGAAGACCCAAGCCATGTGTGGGTTACATCAAGCAATAGCCTTGTAAAGTAGATACGATAAAAAGGGGAACAGAAAAGAAAGTGTGCCTGTTTATAAAAAGGTCCAGTCTCCTAGGTTGGGCACATCATTTGCAGCCATCACCTCTTGTCTTCAGTCTCCTGTTTTTACATGTTTCCAATGCAGTCTTACACCAGAAGCTGCCAATTTAAACTCCAGGCCTCCAACTTTTGATGTCTCTTGTTGTTCAGCTTCCATCTTCTCAGGCTAATCAGGTACTGGATCTTCCAGCTCTCTATCATGCAGAAGGCCGCTGTGAATTTTTCCATCTCTGATCTGACAGACAGCCATTGTGAACTCTCCTGCCTCTGATCCTGTAAGCCCACCTAATAAATGCCCTTGTATAATTATGCATATAGTTTCTGTTGAGTTTGTCCATCTAAAAAGCATTTATATCATATGAATTATATTGCAGATGAAACAAAATTACTAGAAACAGAAAGAACACTATAGGATGATAAAAGAATTATTGCAGAAAGATGCAGCAACCTTGTTTTTTTTGAATAAAATAAGCAAAGCAAATATATAAGAAGCAAAAGCAGCTAGAACCAAGAAGACACAGACAAATCTGATATTAAACCGGTGTTTTCATAAACCTCTCTGCTATTTATAGAACAAGCAGACATAAGAGTCAACAAGGATACAAACTGTAGGATATAATTGACATTTATAAAATGCTACATCAAACAAGAAAACATCTATTCTTTTCACATGTTCACAGATTATATACAAAAATAGATTAAATGCCAGGCTATAAAACAAGTCTCAACACTTTTTTTAAAACAGTTGATACCAAATAGAGAATGATCTTTGAAAAGAAATTGTTTAAATTTAAAATAAAAATTAGAATGAATAGCGTAATAAGTGCTCTGTAGTAAAACAACAAATTTCTAAGGTATGTGTTAAAATGAAGTCTCAAAAAATAATACAACTGAGAATTCAACATTGTTATTTACGAACACGGAGAGGTATAAACAACCATCAAGAGATGAAAAGATAAAGAAATTGTGATATATATATATATATATATATATATATATATATATACATATACATACAGTGGCGATGCGAACCAAAGGACTGCACAGTGAACTCCACTGAGCCGTGCAACTTTGGCACCTGGCTTAGAACCCGGGAGGGCCCAGCAAACATCCCCAAACAGCTGGGGAGCTTTGATATACCCTAAGCACAACAAACTTCATCTAGCTGGCCCAGCAACCTCAAGCAGCTGAGGAGCTTCAGAGGGCCATGTGCAGTATGTTGAAGGTCCGCCCAGTGTACTTCCTCAATTTGAAGAGCCTTTGTTTGCCACTAAAGACCCCCGCTCAACTGCAGAAACTTTCTGCAGTACAGACAGACATTCTCAACATGGGAAACAACTGAGGCCTTGCATTTGGCTTCCCAAGATGAATACAGGAACATGACAAAGCAAAAGAACAAAATGGAATCTCAAATCTCCAGACCATCCCAAACAAGCCTAGGAGACGGATATAAAAGAAAATGTAAGCCATATAGAAACTACTGAAATGATACCAACTGAAGTAAACAAACAGCTCTATAAAGCTGTAAAGGAACTCAGATGACAAGTAATCTCCCAGGTTAAAAAAAGAAGTGATAAACATAATAAAAGAAATGCTGAACATATCTAAAGAAGACATAGTTTAAAAAATTGAGGAACACTTCATAGTGATGGAAATCTTGAATGAACAATATAAGAATGCAATAGGATGCATGAAACAGATTCAAAGATATAACCAGGAAATCAAAAATTCCATTTGAAAGCTGGCAAAAGCAACTGAATGAATGTGAAGATAGACTTTCAGATCTCAAAGACAAGATTACAGGTGGTGAACAAGAAATGAAAGATTTATTAAAAATAACAAGGAATTAGGAAATAACAATTCAACAGTTTTAAGATGATGCAAAGAAAAACAATATGAGATTGATAGGTACAAACAAAAAAGGTGACAGCACAAATCATATAAAAAGAGTATTTACAGAAATAATAGCCAAAACATACCCAAACACAGGAAAGGAAACCGACATTCAGATAGGTGAAGCATATAGAACTCAAACTAGCCATAAAAAAACAAATCTACACCCAGACATACAATAATCAACATCCCAGAAATTCAACATAAGAACAGAATATTAAAAGCTGTTAGATAAAAGAGAGAGATCATCTACAAAGCAAAGCCCAGGAACCACAGCAGACTTCTCAACCCAATCAAGTCAAGAAGAGCACAGAGTGAAGTATTTCAAACCTAAAGGAAAACAAGCTCCAATCTTTATTGATGTACACTGCAAAATTGTCCAATAAATTGATGGAGAAATAATATACTTCCATGACAAAGAACAGCAGAAGTTTCATGACCAACGAACCAAAATGGCAAAGAATATTGAAAGATAGTCTAATAGACATAAAAATAACTACAACTTCAAGAATGCCAACCCCCCCAAAAAAAAACACTGAGCAAGGCAAAAAATTCAAAAAAGGGGAAAAATAAAGAACCAACAGCAGAAAGATAACATGACAAAAATGAGCCACTATATACTAGTTATAACCATTAAGGTAAATAGCCTCAATTCACCAATTAAAAGAAGCAGGCTAGCAGAATGGATCAAGAAACAACATCCAACGATATTCAGTATACAAAAACTAATCTAATGCAAAAGGAAATGCGTAGACTAAAAGTCAAAGAATAGAAAAAAAAAACTTGGATGCAACAGGAACCCAGAAAAAAGCAGGAGTAGCTATTTTGTTTGCAGATAAAGTGAACTTCAAACCAAAGATGACAGAAGAGATAAAGAAAGTCACTACATACTAGTTAAGGAAAAATTTCAAGAGGAAGAGATAACAATCCTAAATATGTATGCATCAAATATAGGAGCACCTAGCTATGTAAAACAAATATTTATCAAAATGAGAAATCAAATAAACAACAACACTTATAATGGGGGAACTTAGCACCCCATTGACAAAAAGAGACAGATCAACTAGACAGAAAATCACAAAGAAATAACAGAACTGAATTACCTTTGTGAACAAATGGACTTACTAGACGTGCACAGTGTTCCAAACAACAACAATAACAATATACATCCGACTCAGCTTCACATGGAATATTCACTAAATTAGACCATATGATACCCACAGAACATGCTTAACTAAATGCAAAAGAATGGAAATTATCCCATGCATATTATCTGATCATAGTGCCATGTAACCAGAAATTAATGGCAAAAGAAATTAGTCTCCCTAGTATGAGAGTTGATAAGAGTATATAAGATTTTATGGTAATCATGAGTCCGCATCTCATAGCTTTGAAGCCTTTCAATGTTTTCATTCATCAGTTGGAATGTTTTTATTCTGTTTTGTTTGACTATATCATGCGTGATGTTATGAACAGCTGTTTTGAAGAAAACAAAACATTATGACAGCTATTGATGATTTAATATCGTCCTTCTTAGAAGTCTTACCATGCTTCTATTCTTCTACTACCATTGGTTCTATCTATCACATTGTGTCTTATTGGGATTTGAATATGTGTGATAGTATAAACAAATTTTTTTATCGAAAATGAGATACTATAGTATCCATTGATCATTCTCTGTTACTTGGTTCAGAATGCCCTGTAATTCTTTCACTCTTTGAATGGTTTTATAATATTTTGTTATGTTTGATATTACGGTATTTGAAACTATGCTCAACTCTTGCAGAGAAAGAGATATTGTGATAGCTACTGTTAATGTCTGGTTGTCTTAATGTAAAGTACTGTGTTGCCTATGTTGTCCTGTTCTGATCTGCTCTGTTCTGCCCTCTTTTGTTTTATTCTCTTTAAAATAAAAAAAAAAGAAATTAGAAAAATGCATAAACACATGGAAATTAAACCATATACTCCAGAATAATCAATGGGTCACAGAGGAAATTAAAGAAGAAATTAAATAATATCTACAAGCAAACAAAAATACAAATACAAATTACCAGTTCTCAGAGGGAAATGTATTGTGGTAAATGCCCAAGGAAAACAAAGCAAACACAAATAAACAACCTGATGCTACACCTCAAATATCTAGAAAAAGAAGAGCAAGTCAAGCCCAAAGCCATAAGAGGGAGGAAATTATAAATATCAGAGAAGAAATCAATGCAATAGAGACTAAGAAAACAATACAAAGAATCAATGAATCAAAGAGTTGGTTCTTTGAAAGAATAACTAAAATTGACAAGCCTCTGGCCAGCCTTTAAAAAGGAAAGAAAAAACTCAAATTCATGTATGTAATAAGGAATGAAAAGAGTGAAATCACTACAGAGCCTATGGAAATGCAAAATATCATCGATACATACTTCAAAATCCTTTACTCTCATAGGTTTAATAACACCGAAGAAATGGACAGATTCCTAAACACATATGAATTACCAAAGCTGGATCAATAAGCTGTATAAAAGCTGAAAAGCTCAATTTCATTTAATGAAATTCAAAAAATAATTAAAATGTTACTAACAAAGAAAAGCCCAGGTCCTGAATTCTACAAAAAATGCAAGAAAGACTTAATGCCAACACTCCTCACCCTCTACAATGAAATTGAAAGGGAAAAATTATCCCTAACAATCCTGGAATCAATTGTTACCCTAATACCAAAACCAGAGAAAGATCCAACCAACAAAGAGAACTACAGGCCAGACTCCCTAATGAACATAGATGCAAACATTCACAATAAAACACTGGCAAACAGAATGCAACAAGTGATCAAGAAGACTATACACCATGACCAAGTGGGATTCATCCCAAGAATGCAAGGATAGTTCAACATATGCAAATCAATACACATAATACACCATATCAATAGAGACAAAGAATTACATGATCATTTCAATAGATACAGAAAAAGCTTTTGATAAAGTCGAACACTTGTTCATGATAAAATCCCTATGGAAAATCAGAGTACATGGGCTTTATCTCAATCTGAAAAAAGCCATCTATGACAAACCAACAGTCAGCATCATATTAAGTAGTCAAAACTGAAACCTTTCACTTGAAAATCAGGAGCAATACAAGGATGTCCATAGTCATCACTCCTATTCAATATAGTGCCAGAAACATTAGCCAGAGCAATTACACAAGAGAGAAATAATAGGAATAAGGATAGGATAGGAAGAACTTAAAATATCATTATTTGCAGATAATGTGATAATCTAGACAGAAGACCCCCAAAACTCCATTGAAAGACTTCTAGATGTCATAACCAAATTCAGTAATGTAGCTGGATACAAAGTTAACACTCAAAAATTAATAGCATTTCTGTATACCAAAAAAAAAAATCACTGATAGATAATAAGAGAAATAAGAGAAACCAAACTATTCACAGTAGCATCCAAAAAATGAAATACTTAGGAATCAATTTAACCAAGGAAGTAAAAGATCTATTCATTGAAAACAGCAACACTCTGAAAAAAGAAATCAGAAAGAATCTCTGAAAATAGAAAGACATTCCTTGCTCATGGATAGAAAGAACATTGTGAAAATGGCCATTGTCCCAAAATTATTATACAGATTTAATGCAACTCTAATTAAAATATCATTGGCATAACTCACAAATCTAGAGAAAATCATTCCTAAAATTCATCTGGAACAAGAAGAGATCTAGAATAGCAAAGGCAATTCTGGGCAACAAAGGCAAGGCAGGAGGCATCACAATCCCTGACTTGAAGATATACTACAAAGCTACTGTGATAAAATCAGCATGGTACTGGAATAAAAACAGACCTGAAGATCAATGGAATAGATTAGAAGATACAACCACAGCTACAAATAAACTCAGCCAACTTATCTTTGACAAAGGGGCCACACATGTTCACTGGAAGAAAGATATTCTTTTTAATAAGTGATGCTGGAAAAACTGACTCTCCATATGTCAAAAATTAGAACTAGATCCATGCCTATCTCCATGCACTAAAGTAAAAATGGGCCAAAGATCTAAATATTAAAACAGAAATACTAAATCTGCTGAAAGATAAAGTAGATAGAAATCTTGAAGAAATAGGGATAGGCAGAGAATTCATGAACAAAAATCAATCTGCACAGGAAATATTTCCCAGAATCAACAACTGGGATCTAGTCTTATTAATACCTTTTTGTATATCAAAAGTAATCTCCAACAGAGTGAAAAGAAAACCCACAAATTGGGAAAAAAATCATAGTCAACTCTCCCTCAGACAAAATACTTCTATCTAGATCATATAAAGAATTAACAAAAATCAGACATCTGAAATTCAAAGACCCAATCCAAAAATGGGCGTCTGAGATGAATACACACTTCTCAGATCAAGAAATACAAATGGCAAATAAATACACAAAAAAATGTTCAGCATCGTTGGTCATTAGAAAAATGCAAAGTAAAACAACACTGATATTCCATCTCACTCCAGGAAGAATAGCCAGGATCAAGAAAATCCCTAATAACAAATGCTGGAGAGGCTATGGGGAAAAAGGAACTCTTCTCTACTGTTGGTGGAAGTGTAAACTGGTGTAACCACTGTGGAAATCAGTCTGGATGTTCCTCAAAAAGCTGGAATTGGAAGATCTATTTGATCCAGCTATTGCACTTCTGAGTATATTCCCAGAAGAACTGAAAACAACACACCACAGTGATACATTTGCACCCATTTTTACAGAATTATAATTTGTAACAGCCAAATCTTGGAAACAGCTCAAATGTCCATCAACTGAAGAATGGATAAAAAAGATGTGGTATTTTTGTAAAATGGAGTACTACTCAGCTATAAAGTAAGATCACATTTAGGCTTTTGTAGGTAAATAGATGCAACTTGAGATCCTTCTCATAAATAAAATAAAGCAAACTCACATGTGTAAATACTTATTGTCTCCCTTGTATGAGACAATGAAAGAAAATAAGACACAAAATATTTAATAAATATTGTGAAAGGGTAAGAAACTGCTCAAGGAGGAAAAATAACTCAGGGAAAAGGAGAAAAGAAGGAAAGGAAAAGAAAAAAGATATAAATGTGTAAATATACACTTAAGACAGATAAGATGATTGTGCTACTCATTCTATTAGTTCTTGGAACAAAACAGTTAAGATTCATAGGATTAGATCAATTTTTCATATTTATATCTGAGTAGTTTTTTGAAGATAACTATGCCAAATAACAACCTTAGTTAGGTTTCTATCACCTTGTTTTTAAAGCCTATATTGTGATTGTTTTGGGCTCTTTGTTATTATTATGTATTTGTCTCTTTTGTTTCTTATTTTTCTTGTGTTTTGTTTTGTTGTGTCTTTCCCTCTAATATAGAAAGAATAGATGTACATATATAGACTTATATTTGCCTAGATCTTCTCCTAAAGAGTTTGCAAAAATTGATTTTATTAGATATGATGGTATCAATAGCTACTTAAAAAAATTGAGACATTGTGGTAGCCATTGCTGATTTCCTACTATCTTGCTTTGAGTCCATTATGCTTTTATTCTTTGTTTTGATTGGTTATATTCTGTTTTCTATTATTGCATTTCAATATATAAAATAAACTGGAGCTTGAAACTGGCATCAAAACTAAGAAGACAGTCTCAGGAATTCAGTTCATGAGTTGTAGAATCTTATGCTATCTTTAGGTAAGTAGTGTCAGAATTGAACTGAATTAGGGGCCATTAATCAAGTGTTATCTTTAGAACTGATTATTCCTTTGCTGGTGTGGAGAAATCCTCCCAAATTTTGGCCTCATGAAACAATTCTGTGTTGGTTGATGTTATATGAGAACAAAAGAAAAACAGCTCACTTCCTTCTAAACAATAGCATTCAGAGTGCTTTGTGTTACAAGTACCTTGGTGCAACAGAATTTTAGGATTTATATGCTGAAAACTGCAAAATGGTGATTAAATAAATGAACATTAATAATATAAGTAATTGGGAAGATGTAGTCTGTTCAGGCTGCTATAACAAAAATGGCATTAACCACATAATTTATAAATAGAAGTCTGTTTCTCACAATTCTTTGGAAAGTGGGAGAGAGCCGAGGATTTAGCTCAGCAGCATAAGCTTCTGCTTATGGCAAGTATGAGGTCGTGAGTTTGATCCCTGGTACCAAAAAAAAAAAAAGTGGGAAAGATCTTCCTTGTGTCTCTTTCACAGGGTCATTAATCTCGTTCATGAGAACTACGCCCTTGTGATCTTGAAACCTCCCAAAGACTCCACTTCAGATACTCTCACACTGGAATTACGATTCAATGTATAAATTTGGAGAGAGGTACCAACATTCAGAATGTAGGAGACATGTAGTATTTATGGAATGGAAGGTTCATTATACTGAAGATGTGAATTCTCCACAAACGGTTCTATAGGTAACATGCAGTTCTAATCACAGTTCCAGCAATACCTAGTAGACATGGCAAAGCTTACTCAAGAATTTGTGTAAAAAGGATGGTCCTCAAATAGTTAAAATAATTTCTTAAAAAAAGTTGAAGACATCACTTTACCTAAATTAAACCTTACTGTAAAGCCACAATCGTCATGGTAGAATAATTCTATAGGATCCCAAAGAACAGAAAAGAGACCTCAGAAACAGACTTCATATATTTGCCTATCTGATTTTTGAAAAAATTCAGAAGCAATTTAATGCAGGAAGACAGTCTTTTCAACAAATGGTGGTGGGGTATTTGTATATCCATAGGCAAAATCATCAACCGCAACTTAAGCCTGATACTTTATATAGCAACACAACATGAATCGTAGACATTGATGAAAAGTGTAACATGATACTCATTTAGAAAAAGATAATGGAGAGAAACATTGGGATCTAGTGTCATGATAACAGATTTTAGGCTCATCATCAAAAACATAATAGATAAAAGGAAAATTCAGTAAATTATATTTTACCAGAATAAAACATTTAGCTCTGCAAATGATCCTGTCAAGCGTGAAAAAATTTGAGTTACAAAATGAGCATAAATATTTGCAAAGCACAGATCTTATAATTGGCTAGAAGCTACAATATAAGAAAAATTCTCAAAATTTATCAGTGAAACATGCCTAAAATATAAATAAAGAATAAACAAAAACATGAATATGTGTTTCACTGAAGGCCATATACAGGCAATACATGCAAACAAATGTATAAAGTACTAAGTATCATTGCCAGTATCTATTATTATTAGAGAAAACCACAGCATAAAACTACACATTTTTCAGAATAACTACAAGTGTCATCATGAAATGTTGCTGATGAGTGGAGAAAATAGATCACTTGTGTATTGCTCAAAGAATATAAAATGATACAGCCATGATGCAAACACTTTGGCAGCTCTTTAAAAAAAAACATATAACTAGCATATGGCTCAGATATTGCCCTCCATTATACAAAAGAAATACATTTGTTTCTACATTATACAAAAGAAATAAAAACTTACAACCACAGAAAAACAAGTACAAACATTCTTATAGCAGCTGGGTTCATAAGATCAAAACTATGAGCACATCCAATTTCCTTCAATAAGTTAACAATTTGGTTCATCAATACTTTGTATTACCATCTATCATAAAGTAATAAATTGTGGGTACATGTGGCCAGTTAGAAAAATCACAAATAAATTATACTGTTACCAAAGCCAAGCCCAAAATCCTTTGTGCTATATGGTTAAATTTGCAAATCATCGTTGAAATGATAAATTATTAAAATAAAAAAGAAATTAGTAGATGCCAAATGTGAAGGAAGTGATGGCATATACCAGAACTGAGTGTTTTCTTAACATAGAAATGTGAGAGATTCCTATGGTGATAAAATGTTCTGTATCATGGCTTTATCAATATTAATATACTTGTGATATTATACTTTAAAAGATATATAGTATATCTATTATTTATTCATGTGAACCTGCAGTTCTCTTAAAATGAAAACATGTAATTTAGGACTTATGAGTTAGAACTAAATTGTGACCCAAAAGTCTCATATACTCAGAAATGGAGGGTATGAAAGTCATTTAATTATGGTGCTGTTATATTCATCTGTGGATTAATCCATTGATGAGTTTAGCTGAATGTGCCATTAGGAAGTGGGTCCGGGAGAGGAGAGGTGGGTCACTGGAGTCATGATCTGGGAGGGTGTATTCTTATCCCTGTCTCTTCCTTTATCGCTTTGCTTCCTGTCTTCCATGGGTGAGCAGTTTTCCTCAGCTGTGTGCTTTTAGCATGAAGTTTGTACCTCAGAGGCAGCCAGCCATGCATGGATTGAGTTCTCTGAAACTGTGAGCCAAGTATACCTCTCCTCTTTAGTTTCAATATTGGACATATTGTTCCAGAAACACAAAAGTAACAACTACAAGGAAAGAACTGCTCTGTAACCAAAGAAAAATCTTATAGCTTAAATTCTCAAGACAAATGTAATGGTATATTGTGAAATCCTAAAATAAGGAATTCATTTTGGAAAAGAAAAGCCCTGCTTTCTACTTCATCATATGCATAGCTTTGATATGACATTACTTTCTTTTATAAGTATATGTTTGTAATACAAAACAAAGATGTTCATTTTTAGAAACTGTCGTGTATCTTCTCTTTTACCTCCTACTCTTCACTTGATCCATTCCTCATCTTCAAATGTCTGCCTCCCTTTCCCATCTTCTCTTCTTTCTTTTATTCTTTTATTTCTTTGTATATTAGGTTTCAGATACAAGATAAATATTCAGATAAATATTTAACTTCCTGTGTTTGATATATTTCACTTAGCATGTCGTTCTCATATTCTATCCATTTTCTCAAATGAAATGACTGCATTCTTCTTCATAACTGGATAATATTACATTGTACATATATACCATATTTTTTATCGATTCATCTGTTGAGATCATTGTTATGATTTGTGTCTAAATGTTCCCCCAAAACCTCATGCTGTCATGTGGTGTTTGGAGACAACTGAATCTAGAGTTTGTGTCTGGTGTCATTGTTTAGTGGTGGGATTGGAGCTGTGAGTGCTGCACCTGCCCTAGAATGGATAGCTTGCATTAAAAAAAAGGGAGGGAAAGAATCTTTCGTCCCTTTTTCTCTTGTTGAGTTTGATGTCTTTGCCACCATTCCACCATGAGCTGTTGCACTTTGATATGCCACCCTGCCTGGTAGCCAGCCTATTATGGCCTGAAGCCTCTACAAACTGTGAAATAAATAAATCTTCCCTCCTTTCATTTTGGGTATTGGTTATTTTTGTCTCAGAAATGGGAGTAAAGTAACTAAGATAGCATGTATTCTGTTCAAAGTGCTTAGATATTGCAAATTGGATTGTTATAAACATGGATATTCATGTATCACTATAGCATGATGTCTGTAATTGGGAGGATATATTCAGGAGAGCTGTAGTTGAGTTAAACTGAATGTTTAATTTTAGTTTTTAAAAAAGCCTTATGAAAATAGGTATGTAAGGAACTTAACTGAAACTGTTAAAATACACAAATAATAAACTTACAGCCAACATCTCACTGAATGCTGAAACACTGAAAGAATTTTCTCTGATATCTGATAACTCACCACTCCTGTTCAATATGACATTTCTTTCCAAGCCTTATCACATTCTCCATCAATTGGATTGATGTTCTTTTACAAGTATTGAAAAAAAATGAAGAACCAAAAATCTTAAGGGTGACTGCAAAGGGAAAGACAGATATGCCAGAGACATGCTTAAAAACATTTTCATTGATATCAAGGAAACAAATATCTTAATTTATGGTGTCAAAATAGTTCAAATTAAACAAAATTAATTTAAAAACTTTATAATATTACCTAGTTTCTGTGTTGTACAATAATTTAAGATGTATAATAACTCCAACTAAGAATTATAGTGCTTTTTATGAGGTCAGAGTAAGGGATTTTAACTTAATGAGCATGTAAGCAGCCCAGGAATAGAATAAAGAGGTTAATGATTAAGAACAAGAAAGGAATTTTATAACCCTAGCCTGCACCACTCCCTAGAAAATACCTTCAGCTTTCAGTTCAAATAGTCCATATTTCAGAATTCATTTTCATACAGCAAGCAGTGGCCTCACTATGTTATCATACTTATATTACTGGCTCTTGTTTATGGACTATCACACCCCCCACCATGCACAAATATACACAATGTTTGGTTCTAAGTGAACAAGAGATGATAATAAGTACGATATCTTTTACAGCTACCATCTTCTGGAGGGCTTGGTACTTAGGTAGTTCATACTCATTCACACTGTAAATCATTCAATGTGTGGTCCATTATGTTTGCAACACTTGGATATTACAAATGCAGAGTCTCAGGCCCTAATCCAGACCTACAAATAGAAATCTCAATTTAAAGAAGATCTTTTTTTTATTAGCACATGCTTGTAGTACATAATGATTGTATTAATGATCATATAATGGGAAATTCGTACATGTACATAACATATGTTAATTGTTTTTATTCCCATTTCTCCCTTCCTTCCAAACTGTATTGCTTTTCCATTTACTAAAGCTGTATTTTCATTTTTCTTTCAACTCTTTTTCAAAAAATCTTTTATCTTTTCCTTCTATCCCCCATCTCTTGTTCTCCTTTCATTTTGAGAAAGTTCTCCTTACTTCCTAATATCTAACCTCCATTTTGCTACTTATTTATACTTTGTGTTTTTCACATTAGAGAAAAATGTAATATTTAAACTTGTGTGTCTGCTTTATTTCACTTAAGATTATGATCATGAGGTTCATCTATTTACTGAAAAATACCTCAAGTATAACCTTCTATATGGCAATGTGGTACTTTATTGTATAAAAATATTATATTTACTTTATCCATTCACCCTTTGATGGGCATATTGGTGGTTTTCAAGATTTAGCTGTTATGAGTTGTGCTGCCATAATCATGGGTATGCATATATCACTGAGACACAATGAGTTTATCGGTTTAGGAAAAATAACTAGAAGAAGAGTAGCTGGATCAAATGGAATATTTAGTATTAGTTTTTTTGAAGATTCTCCATGTGGATTTCCATAGTGGCTGTATCAGTTTTTACTTCTACAAAAAATGGAAAAGGTTCCTTTCTTTCCACAGCATCACAAGCATTTGTTATTGGTTGATTTCTTGATGATAGATTTTTTTCTGGAGTGAGATGGAATCTTAGTGTTGTTTTCACTTGCATTTTTCTAATGACTAAAGATGTTGAATATTTTTTAATGTATTGATTGGATATTTGTACTTCTCCACTGAGAAATATCTGTTAATTTCAGATGCCCAGTTTTATTGGGTCTTTAAATTTAGGTGCTCTAATTTTTTTGAGTTCTTTATATATTGTACATATTAACTCTCCATCTGAAGAATAGCTAGCAAAATATATTTTTCCATTCTGTAGGTTGTCCTTTCATTCTGTTGGTGGTTTCCTTTGCTGCATAGAAGCTTTTTAATTTGATGCAATCCTATTTGTTAATGTTTTGTACCATCTCTTATAGAACTGGTTTTCTATTAATACTCTTTGACTACACCTACATATTCAAGCATTTTACTTGTTTTACCTTCCAACAATTTGTTTGTTTTCATATTTAGATTTTTAATCAATTTTAATTTCAGTTTGGCATAGTGACAGATTATGTCTCTAGGCTTGACCTTTGGTATGTAGGTACCTCGTTTTCCCAGCACCAGTTGGACCCGGCTATTCCCCTTTAAGGTATCTTCCCAGAATAATTAAAAAATCAAACCACCATGATATATGTGTACCCATGTTTATAGAAGCACAATTTGTAATACCTAAATCTTGGAAACAACCCAAATACTCATCAACTAAGAAATGTATAAAATGTTAGTTTTTTATATAATGGAATACTATTCAGCCATAAAGAATCATAAACCTGACAGTTTTATAGTTCAATAGATGCAATTTGAGACCAAACTCATTGTAAAATAAATCAGATCCACAAGTGTAAACATTATATAGTTTCACTAGTGTGAGAAACTGAAGGAGTGAAGAAGGTCCAAAATGTACAATAGATATAATGAAATGGGAAGCAATTATTCACAAGGAAAGAGGAATTAGAGTGATGGAAACAGAAAAGGAAAAAAGAGAAAAAAATACAAGACAGTTACACTACTAGTTTCTGTTCCATCATTGCAAAGAAAGGTTTTTGTTAATGTCATTTGGAGAAATTGTTATGCCTATGTCTTGTGCTATGAATAACTACTTTAAATATAAAAATATGTAATATACTAAATATTATTTTCCTCCTATTATTCTGTTATGAATTTTTGTTTTGGTAAAAACAAGACTATTTTTTCCTCCAGCAAAAGAATTTGACCACTTTATTAAAGATAAGGTAATTGAACTAGCCTGGATTTGTTTATGCATCCTCTATTTTGTTACATTGATCCGAAAGTCTATTGTTTTGGTGTTGTTGCTGCTTGTTCCTTGCTAATACCACACTGAGTGTTTTGTTTTGTTCTGTTTTTTTAATCACTGTAGCCTTGTAATGCGATCTACAGACCACGATTGTGATGCCCCCGCCTTGCTTTCATTGCCCAGAGTTGGTTTTGCTGTTTAGATCATTTCGGGGTCCATATGAATTCTAGAATTTTTTCTCTAGGCCTATGAGGAATGGTGTTGCTATTTTGATTTGGATTGTATTAATCTTTAAAACAGTGAATACATTAGTTCTGCCTGTCCAGCCACAGAGAATATATTTCTATTTTCTGATATCTTCTTCTATCTCCTTTTTGAGAGTACTGTAGTTGTCATTCTAGAGATGTTTCACTTCCTTGGTTTAGTTAATTTTTACACATTTTATTTTTCTAGATTCTATGTAAAAAGTGTTGTTTCCCAATTTCTCTTTTGATGAGTTTGTTATTTGCATATAGGAATACTATTGAAATTTGAATGTTGATTTTTATCTTGCTATACTACCGAATTTCATTGTTAATTACAGGAGCCTTTGGTGGAGTTTTAGGGTCTTTTATGTAGAAGGTCTTTAATGTAGAGGTCTTTTATTTGGAGAAGCAAATAATGATAATTTAGCTTCTTTCTTTCCTATCTATATTGCTATTATTTCTTTCTGTTGTCTAATTGTTCTGGCTAATGTTTTGATAACTGTAATAAACAGAAGCAGTGATAGCACATCTCCTTGTCTTGTTCATTATTTTAGAGGGAAAGCTTCAGCTTCTGTTTAGTATGATGTTGGTCACTGGTTTGTCATAGATGGCTTTTATCAATTGAGATAAAGATAACATATTCCTGTGTTTGGTGCTCTATATGCTTCACTTATCTGTATGTTTATTTCTTTCCTTATATTTGGGATGCATTCTCTCATCATTTCTGTGAACAGGCTTTTTAATGCCTTTTGGGTTCCATTTTGGCATTCCACTTTTTCCAATAAGTCTTAGATTACTCTTCTTTGCATCTAGATGAAATTTTCACTGCCTCTTGTTATTTTCAGGTGTTTCTGAGTAGTTGATCATTATGGGCAACTAGAACTCTCTTCTTTCAGAATTCTGTCCCACATTGGTTCATGCTCCAGCCCACACTTTCTGTATGATTGTTAATCTCCTGGATTACTGATAGAAAAAAATTTCCTGCACTCTATTTGGTGAATTTATTTAATTTCTTTCTGTTCACCTCTTCTAATGATGACAGTATTATTTATGTATATTTTTTCCATTCCTATTTAGTCCCAAAATCTAAGGTCAGAAGTACAGTTAATGTTTGTTGTGCACTGCATTTTTACATCAATGAAATATATATTTCACATTTTAAAGTGACATAGACTTTATTTTCTATTGGCTTAAAGAAACCAATTCTTTTTTTATTTTTATTTTTTGGTACCGGGGATCGAACTCATGACTTCACGCTTGCCAGGCAGGTGCTTAAGCCACTGAGCTAAATCCCCGGCAAGAAACCAATTCTTTAATCCAAAAGAAAATAATTTCTCTGACAATAAAATTTTTAGCAAAGAACAAAAATTCACTAGAGTATAACCTACATATTTATATATTGTACTATTTAGAACATATTAAAAATTCACTGAAGCCTGAAAGACAAATCCTTACTTTCTGCATTATTGTTTTGATAAAATAGACATCACACAATAAATATTATTTAGAAAATTGGGCACGTATTGACAAAATATTCCTCAAAATACCTGTGCTAGAAACAGTCATTTTCACATATCTACCATATACAAATAAAAGAGCTACTAAGTGTTTAAATTTCGGAACTGAATGCTCAGTCTCAAATACCAAAACTTATACGTAGGTCAGATTTTAGTTGTGATCTCCCAGATACTTGTGATGTGTGTAAAAATGACACAATACTATTCTTTCCATGGCTATTACTTTTTCTTTCAATCCCCTTGTGACTTGTAACTTACTGGTTTAAAGAGATAACTTGAATCTTGCTACCTCTCTTCTAATGTCAAAGTTTGGGATCCTTACCACTAATGAAGTTCATTAGTCCTACTCACCCAGTGTAAATCTCTCTTCTCTGGTTTTCCTCTCTCCCTGCTCTCTTACTTCTCTTTTATTCAGCTTTCTTGTCTAAAGGGAGAGAAATAACATTTCCCTTGCTTACTCTTCTCTAAATCCCAAATGAATGTGCAAGCACACACACTAAAAACTATTCCCTTATGTTGCTTTGGTTCCCGAAGCCTCATTCAGTTATTTTTAAGACAATCCTTTGTAAGAAGAAACTCACTGCCTGCTGATAAGCTGACACTGTCTGAAAGAAAGATGGAAAGCAGTGGTGATGTGGAGGGGACTTCTAGGAAGCACAAAGCACTGGGCAATGTATATTTGCAGTAAGGGTGTATTAGACTTCATTTGTCAGACTTAAGAAAGAATCCAAATTATGAATATCCTACTAGAATGAAGTCCATTCATCAATTAGAGTTTCTATACTAAATTATCTATTGGGTATCCCCTTCTGTTTAAATAATGTATTTTCCTGAATTTTTATTGCTTCATCAAGATGGACATTGCAGAAATAAAATTATAGGCATTACAGTAAGACAAACTCAACTGCCACTAATTAACTTTAGGCTCTTAAACAAGTTATTTAACATCTTTGTACCAGAAGGCTATGATTTGAATGTCCTCACCAAAACTCATGCTGAAAATTAATGCACATTGGCAGAAATTAGTAAGTGGAGCCTTTAAGAATTAGGGCATGAAGAATCTGCCTTAGAATGGATACATTAATGGATTAATGGGTTGATGAGTTATCAGGATAGCTGGAGAGTCTCTTTTTTACAATTTTATTTTAAAGAGGATAAAACAGAGTAAAACTAATCAAAGCAATCCAGTGTAAGTGATACAGAACATCAAAACATTAGGAAATCAACAGTAACTACCATAATGCCTTTTGTTTTCTTCCAAAGAGATGCAGATAATTTCAGACCTCATAAAAATCAAACAGAACAAAATAGAATAGAAACAATAAAAACAAAACAATGAATGCAATAAAGGTCTTCACAACAAGACGAGAGTAAAACCCAAGTCACTACTATATCTTGCTATCTTTGAAATAGCTGCTCATGCCATCGAATTTAATATAATCAAACAAAACAAAGGAGAATAAACTGGAGAGTCTCTTATAAAAGCCAATCTGGTCTTATGTCTTGCAAGTTCCCTCTCTCCATGTGATGGATGCCCTACACTGCCTCTGGTTTTTCAGTCCTAACAGCAAGAATGCCCTCACCAAATGCAGCCCCTCAAACTTATTCCTTTCAGTCTCTAGACAACAAAATAAACAAAATAAAAAATGAACAAAATGAAATTGTATTCTTTATAAATACCTAGCCTCTGGTATTTAGTTGCAGCAACAGAAAATGGAATAAAATACTGATTTTTTTCTTATATAAAATAGGGATTATGATAGCCACTTTTTCTCCTGGATGGTTACGAAGATTCATGGAGATATCAGATATAAGACATTTTTCATACTATCTAGTAGTAAATAAATAGTACCTTGATCCTGAATAAATGGTGGCTGTTGTTATTTACTCACACATTTCACTGAGTACTTACTGTATGGTTGCCTTGTTGTTAACAGTAAGTATATGGAAATAATCCATTTCCATTAGCTGCTTTCATCATCTCAGATAATACTTGGTTCCTTTTGAGTTTGGAAATGAGGACGCCTTAGTTGTTTGGAGATAATTATATAGTACCAGATTTTTCAGGTCAATGTATCCATCAGGGCTTTTAAAACATGATTTTGTGTTAAGCTGGGTATTCTCCATCCTTTACTTGCAACATTCAATATTTTAAGTGAATGACATTATTTTGTATCATCTTTGCTAAATGTCATATTTTTACTTTCAACATATACTATCAATTTATCATTTACATTTTAATCTTTAAATTCAATGAATTTTTAAAATTTTCAAGCAAGTCTTCTCCTGCACCTATTCAAGTTATCAATTGACTGGGAATAAAGACCTGACTCTACAGCTAGATGTATGTTTAATTAACACCTAATACTCTAAAATATATTTGTATATCTATCATAGCAATTAGCAAAATATGTTGTGCCTCAAGTAAATCAAGAATATTTACTGTATAAACATATTAATAAAAATGATAATTTTAATGCACAAACGGTGAATAGTTATAAAATTAATCAAATAGACATTAAATCTGAAGGAACTGAGGAAGGAATATTGAGAGCTAAGGGAAATTGTAAAGAAATAATTCTAACTGAGCATGCTTTTTCTGGACAACAGGACTGAAAGTGTGGGTTATTTCTGATAGCAGAGCATATTCAAGCTCACTACGGTGTTTATAGTCTGCAATTTAAACAGAAAGGCACTAAAAGTCATTGAGAGAGTAGAATTGCATAAACAATTTTAGGTCTTAAGGCAGTAAGATTATCAATAGACAAAATGAATGAACACTTTTAAATACTTATCTTTTTAGACATTTTTCATATGAATTATTTTATTTGTGTCAAAGTTACCATGGGTTAAAAATTATTATTTTTATTGATTTACAAGTTAGTATATTTTTCATTGTAGCAAGTTACACATCATATAAAATTTATTATCAGGGGGCGGCTGTGAGTGTGGCAGACTTTCGGCGGTCCAAAGGAGAGAGACCCTGGCACCTCGGAACCTGCACCATGCGGTTGACTCGTGGTGCTGGGAGAACAAGGAACTCTTCCCCTCTCCGGTGGGCAGCTGTGAGCCTACTGGCATGCGGGCTGAGAATCAAACATCTCATGTTGTCCTGTGCCCTGTCCTGTGTCCTCCCTCCCCCTCCCCCTGCCTAGCAAGTGGGAGCCAGTGAACTACACATCTTGTGAAAAGATTGGCTATGTTATTTAATATGAGCTTACCATACACAAAGATAAGGACAACCATTTGGAAGAAAACAAGAGACAGTATGACAGATAGTGAAGATCTCTGGTTGCCTAGCTTTGAAATTTATGCTTTCTTATGTCCCGTTTGTTCTGTTTTGTTGTGTTTAATTTTACCCAATTAAAATAAAATTTGAAAAATAAAAATTTATTATCTTATTTTTTAAGTATAGAGTTCAGTGATATTAATTACACTCATATTGTGCAGCCATTACTGTCATTCATCTTCTCTCATCTTGCAAAACTGAAATTCTATTCCCACTAAACAATCATTCTTCATACCTCCCCTAATTCATGGCACCAATTTCCTTCCTTCTTTTCTTCTTTCCTTGTCTCCTCTTTCATTCCTTTTCTTCCTTTTTCCCTCCCTCCTTCTCTTACCTTTCCTTGTAAAGGCCTATACAAGACTGCTAAAGTATTTGTGTTGGGGCATTACCTGCTTTAACTAATCTTTACTTTTGAAATAACTATGCCTCTAGAGATTCGAGAAAGGATGGGGAAAAAGAGGAAAAGGAGGGATAAAAAGGAGGGATAAGATGTGTTATGTACATGTACCAACACCTCACTAATGAATACAATCAGTATATACAGCAATCATGTACAAATAAGCATTAAAAGAAGGTATAATATTAATGTGGTTAAGATTGGCTTCATGGGACTTCATATATATACTGATTTGGGGATCAGTGCTATTGCCTTATAGTGAAATTATTTTGTTTTTCATGTACTCATAAAAGCAGACATTAGAAATATATTCCATGTACTACAAAATTCACCTCCATAATATTTTTAGTATTAGCATCTTGAGTTTTTATAACAGTTAAATGCTTGTCCATGGATCCTTCAAAAGAAACAAGATTGGTGATTCAGGACAACTTTTGTATAATTCTAAATAAGTTAAATACAAAATTTTATATAGTATTTCATTCTGTGTTTGTAATTCTTTCATATATTTTTTAAATAAAATTAAAGTTTCTACCATTTACACTGGACATCTTGTCTCTAATATGTGACTAACTGTTTTGGCTGTTCTTGGTTAATTATTCATTCACACTTTTTTGAGGCCAAGACTCTCTCTGGTCCCATTTACAGATAATTTGCAGAATAAAGCTGAGGCCGAATTCAAATACTGAAAATTCTAACCTAATTCTGTACAAATCTCCCATTAGACGGTTTTCACAAATACATCACAAGGTGAAGCTGAATGATTAAAAGCACAAAAAGAAGAAACCAGTTTGCCCAAATACATCAGATCCTGATCATCGTCTCATGGGCAATATCCTTCTCCTTGTATTCCACAGAAACCCCCTTTCACATGCACAGCCTTCATTGAACATAACTTGGCAATAAATGAAGAAGTTGCCTTATTGGAAGTTAGTTGCACATTTTAACTATTCAACTTTATAGAAAACTTGAGGACAAATACAGTTTACTTTCCTCCAGAATAAAACTTGTTGTGTTACATAATGTTAAGTGAAATATTTCAGGCACACAAGTTTAAATATTACATGATTTATATGAGAAACTCAAAATATAAATAGAGAGCAAAATAAGAGATAGATAATAGTATACAGGCAGATAAATATTTGCAAAAGAGAAGAGGGCAAAGTGAAGAGGGAAGAGGGATAGGATTTATTAGTTACTCTTCTTATTGCTGAGACAAAATACACAACACCCAAAGCTAAAGGAGGAAACGTTTAACTCAATATAAAGTGGATTGATTAGTAACTACACAATTTTAATCCCAGCCTCTTAATCTCTAGATTAAGCTAGCTCTGAAAAAAGTGCTATGACCACATGTGGCATTGAGGGGATATCTAGGCACAAACCATAACAGAGGGGAAGGGAAGTGGATGAATTACAGAACTAAATGTGTTATGTACAGGTACCAACTCGCCATGATGTGTGTAACCTATGAAGTAATAAAAACAAAATGTTGTTTCATTACAAATATGTGCTCTAAAATCTGAGTTGAATTTGCACCAAATCTATTTTCAGCACCATTTGAAAACATGAAACAAACTATAATTTACATATTAGACTGAAAAACAAATAATCCAAATCTATTTGAAATAAGTATATTTTATCTATTCATATATTTTTCATTCTAACATTTATTTATTGATGTTTATTTTGTGGGATGGCATTTTTGATGTGTCAACTTAGCTAAGCACAGTCACTGATTTATCTGACATTGACTAGTTATTACTGTGAAAGCATTAAATAGATATGATTAAAGTGCCTAATTAATTTACATTAAAGGAAATTTACCTAGATAATTTGTATGGGTCTACACAAATCTTTTGGAAGAATTGAAGGTAGGGCTGAGATTTTTCCAGAGAGAAGAAATTTCATCAGAGGACAATAGCCCATACCTATGGTTTCAAACCAGCTCTTGGTATTCCTTTTCCTACTGTTCCGAGTGTTTCGCAAGAGACCACAGTTGTTTAAGTCAATTCCTTGATATATCTATGCATCTCTCTATGTTTCCATCCATCCATCCATCCATCCATCCATCTATCCATGTAGTGATGGTTAATTTTGTCTACATGGCTTGGCTGTAATATCCATTTAACTAAGTATTGTTATGAGTGTATTATGTAGACATGGTTAACTTGTATAAAAGAGAGTTCCTTAGTACTGTGAGCAAACTTTATCTAATCAGTTGAATGCCTTAAGAGCAAAATCTGATACTTTTCTGAGAATAAATGATAAAAAGTATATGCACACACATACTTTCACGCACACACACAGAACAAAAAGAGAGAGAGACAGAGAGAGAGAGACCCTTAATTTATAATAGCTGTCTCTTTTGCTAGTTAAGCAGAGAAATCTCAGGAATGGTCCTCAATGAATATCAAAATCTTTTTGAAAATAAAAGCATTCAATTAATTTGGTTGAATTTTTCATACCTGGTCAAAAATTTAATACCAACCAGTCTCATAGATAAACAAACAAAACTAGAATTTTAACTATGTAAAAAAAAACACAAACGTTTACCCCACATGCTAAAGCTCTGGTTTTTGAAGTCTACACAGCATAAAAATATATTAAAGTTAGGTTGAGTAAATTGTACCAAATGTCTCTCTGTTTAATTTTTCATCCATTTTAAAATGTATTATGCTATCTTCCTAATGAAATAAATAAGAAGTTTCAAGTGAGGGATTATATGAAGTTTTCTTCTACCTGCAGCAAGACTCTCTCTGCAGCGAGTATTTCTTCTCAGAAATAGGTATTATGACATGTTTTTAATCAGACCTCTACTAATAAATCCCAATGTAATGGTATTTCTTAGAGGAAGCAATGTAGCCCTCATTAAAATCTAAATTCTTTCCATAGAAATATAATGATTTTTATTTTCATTTGTAAAAGAGAAAGTGAGTGTTCACTAATTTGGCACCTAGTATATTATTTAATGTAAAAAAAAAGCTGAAGTTCCAAAAAAGATTCAAAATAAATCTGATTCAGATGTTAGAGAGCTAGAAATTGACAGGTATAGAAATCTTCATTATTTCCAAGTGAATTCCAATGGAATAAAACCACTTAATTTAAATTAAATATGATGATATCTTGCAGAGTTAATCAAAACAGCAGCAGCATAAAATTAATGTTACTGTTTTCATCAAAAATCAGTAAAAGGGAAATATGTAGAGATCATATTTCACTCTTATTAAAAAAGTTTTCTCTGAATCCTCTGGTTGTAGTATTTAAGATGCATGATATCTTGATAATTGAATTAACGATTTATTTTGAACAGAATTTAATTACTAGGATTGGTATCTAATATGTACAATATGGCTAAAAGATGCACTGCTTTGTAAGTTACAAAAACATAAAGTGGGAAGTATTTCAAACTGTATTATCCTGTATTAGGACATAAGGGAAAATGGTCATATTTTCAAATACTGACAAATTATTTTCAAATATCATTCCCAAATTCCCCTATTAGTAATACGTCAACATAAACTTTCTTTATCAAGATTTCAAGTAATACACTATTTCATCTATACAGGCAGCCTTTAGCTCATCTGAATTTTGTGAAATGTCTGTTCAAGTTTTAGTATATTAATCCAAATAATACACATCCAAACAAATGCATTAACTCAACAAAATGACCTCTGATACCTGAAACAAAATCCTCTTCAGTTGTAATCTGTGTTTTTTAGTAGACAAAAATACCTGAAGGCATACAAGATTTTTATGGAATTATTATTGTGTTTACAGGAAACATGGTAAAACATACCACTTGAAATGTACAGCAATAAATACGAAAAGAATCCCTAAAAATTACAGTTATGACCGCTTCTCCCAGAGCCCAGCGTTCCGCTCCCCCCAGCCTGTTTCCGGGTGCATGCAGCCCGTGGAGGGGGCAGTGGGTGATCGGCACAGACCCCCGCTACCTGGGGCGTCCTCCCTGCCTAACCCTCCACTCCTCCTTGGGGCCCTTGTTGGGGAGGGACGTCCTCTGCGCCCAGGACTTGATGCTGTGGTGTTTTGGGAGCAGCGTCCCCTGAATTCCCTCAGTGAGTTTTCACAACAAGAATCCGAATTTGTTCTTTTGGTACCAGCAATTGTACTCATGGCCTTGTCCTTGCCAGGTAGGCGCTTATGCCACTGAGCTAAAAATCCCTAGGAGATCACAGGTTTTTTTCACAATAAAATAAAATGTCAAGTTTTTGGGTTTTCTTAAAAAAAGTTACAGTTATGTGAAAATATTTTGACAAATCAATAATGATGGGGAAAAATAAAAGTAAAATGAAATTACCTCATCTATTAGGATTGTAAAATTATGGAATTTTTCTCTTATGTACTGCTTATAGGCTAATAAAAATAAAAGTTGAAAAAGATTAATCATGTTAATTCTGAAGGTTGAAATAAAAATAGAAGGAAAATTTGGTTATCAATTATGACATTTTAAATTGATAGAAATTAAAAGTGATACTGTGATAGACAATCAGATTGATGCAATACAGTTTGCTTCAAATAAATGAGTAGAAATAAATGTGTGAAACAAGCATGAAAATACCTTTCATATTACTGATATATCAACTGCCTCAATAAAAATCAAGTAAACAGCAAATCCAAATAAAATACAATCTATTCAATTAAGAAAAATCTTAGCTCATGTCAGTTGAATCCTCTTTCATTGTATTTAAGAAGACCTCTAAATATTTTAGAGAAATCAGAATCAGCAGCATTTATAGTAGCAGAGATATGTAGGAAAAGTTTAATTTAAAATGTTAGAATTGTTCAGTATCAATCTCAGTGTCTTACTGATTTTTTGTTTGCATTATTATCTTGGGGTTAGCACACTCTAGATATTCAATAAAAGTTTGTATAATGAGTAGATAAATAAATATTAATTATACCTAATTACACACATTTATGTTGTAATTGCTGTACACCAACAAATAAGCTTGTCTGAGATTCTGAAGTGGTTGTAATGTATATTGTTGAAAACATAATATTTAGTTCATTTATAAAATTTAGCTGCTCACTACATTGAAAAAATGACACATTATTGTAGCCTATCATCTTGTTCTGAAGTTCAATAATGTTTTTATTCTTTGTTTTGAGTGGTTTTTGTCTGTTTTCTATTATCTGATTTCAATATATGTGAAGGTATGGACAGTTATTTTGAAAAAAATAAGAGACATTATGATACCATTGTTGATTTCCTATTTTAAGGTTTTTAAGGGCTGTAATGTTTTCATATTTTGTTTTGATTGACTTTATATTATTTTGTTTTGTTGGAAGTTATTGTGTGTGAATAGATGAAAAGCTATTTTGAAGAAAACAGGAGACATTATGGTAGCTACTGTTGATTTCCTATTGTCTTGTTTTGAAGTTCTGTGTTACTTGCATTGTCCTGTTCTAATCCACTCTGTTCTGCTTTGTTTTGTTTTATTCTCTTCAAAATAATAAATAAATAAATAAATAAATAAATAAATAAATTTTAGCTGCTAAATAAGGTTTAGTTGATACATTTTCATAATTCTTTCCAAATATATAGTAAACATCTACAATTTTTTTTTTAAATGTGTCTATAGGTCAGCTGAATTTAGGAGTCAGAGATGAATAAGACAGGTCAATAATGCACATATATCATTTGTAAAATTGATTGTCAAGTTGATTGTTTTGAGAATTGCCTAACAGATTAGTAAAACACTCTCCCCATGTATCTGAGTGGGTCAAAGTAACATGATTTTATCTTCTTCTCTGGCAATGCAGTGTTCTGTTTTGAGGACACTTCAAACTAAATATCTTTGTTCCACTGTGTTAACTGTCTGTACTCCTACCTTGGAATCAGCATATTATAGACTGAAATCTCTGAGACCAGTAGCTGAAAAAAATTCTCTCCTCTTTTAAATTACATGTACACTTGGCTCCAGCTGCATAAATCTGAGTAATAAAATACTTTAGAAAGAGTGAACTCTCAAATTGCTTGATAGTATAAAATAGTGTGAAAACAATTTAAGTAGTCTTTGTCCTGTGGATTTATAC
Source organism: Dolichotis patagonum (assembly GCA_004027295.1). Lineage (NCBI taxonomy): Eukaryota > Metazoa > Chordata > Mammalia > Rodentia > Caviidae > Dolichotis > Dolichotis patagonum. Next base: position 31,513 of record PVJX010010658.1, read on the forward strand.
TGTCCTTTCACACACAAACACACACACACACACACACACACACACACACACAGGATTTAGTTATGCTGTCATCACACAGTTGACAGGTTCAGTGTTATATAATTTCCAATTATGACAAGAAAAATTATTTGTATGAACTTTTGTGCAAGATAATCTCCTAGAAAATCAACCAGGTGTCTGACAAGTGATATACTTTAATTTGTCTATTTCTCAAAGTAACCAGCTGAGCTGACAACACAGGAATTCCTCAGCCTTTAGAACAGTGTTTATCTTAACTTGCCCTAAAGAATGCTTATGACAGAAAATTTTTCTCAATGCCTTCAAGAAAATCTGTGAGTGAAAACTGTACACCATTGTTCTAAATCAATTTGATATACAAGATTGAATTTTACAACACTTATGGAGCACGTAACAACTTTATTTTACACACAACAAATTTATTATATATAAAACCAAGAGGAAAATTTAGGGAATTTCCTGCATGAACTACATTCTATGTCTTGTACAGAAAATTGCAATGTACAGGTTAGCCTTATTATTTCTTATGAGCAAGGAAACTGAAGGTGAGTGATAAAGTTCATTTATTTAAAATATGTAAATACCAGCAGTTTTAGCCCAGAGATGGCAGAGCATTCCATCCTCCCCCTCCACCTGACTGTAGCAAGGATTTGTTATGCCTCCATTAGGGGCTGTTAGCAAGGACAACATGTCCTGGGTCACCACCGAGAAGCAAAAGAATATTAAGGTCCTGCATCTCCCATCCCTTTACCTAACAGGAAAAGGCAAAAAAAAAATTCATATATCATAGTCCTACAGTCAGTAGTAGATTCTGTCCTGGTGTCTTTGCAGCCTACCACTTAATAGTAGAAGACAATCTGGTCTGGTATCTCCTGTCTCCAAATCTAGTAGCAGATAGTGATTCCAAAATGACATGCATCAAGGCCTCCACGCTTTTATAAAAGATTGCTTTAAGATATATTTTCCTATGCCAGTGATACTAGCAGCAACGGAGCAAGAAGTTTGTTAGTAACAAAAAAGACCAAAGAACAAACAGGGAAGTACTCTGCCCCACAAACCCAGTGCTACCGTTCCTTCTAGTGGCACCAAAAGGCTTGGACCATTTCTTCTACCTATATGGCTATAACCAGTAAAGATTAAAACCTAAAACTTCTTCAACTAGCAACTATACATTTTCATAGAATGAATGGAAAATATGTAGCTGGAGGTAGGGCTTAGCAGCTGTGTTGTTTCCTTACACGTGCAAGGCCCTGGGTTCAATACCTAATATCAAAAAAAAACCCAATAAAAATATATAAAATCTAAGCAAAAGAGGGATGGGAGAGGGAGAATGGAGATCAGCAATGAAAAAAATAAAATTAAAGAAAAACGGACATAGAAGTTTTGCAAATGAGATGTGGACCAAGAATTGTAGAGAGCAGAGAGGGATGGGAGGGAAAAGTCGTGGACAAAAACTGAAAATACATTATGCAAGTGTACTCATAACAAATGTATACATTATGTACTACAAAGAAGTATTAAGAAAAAATTCCAAAGGAAAAAAAGGTGGTTCAGGAAAGTACCTAATGAAAATTACAGAACTGAGAGGCAAAAATGAGGAATAAAAACTTTTTGAATTGGTTTAATAGTACAGTAAAAAAGACAGAAAAAGATTTACTGAAAATTGAGCCAGATCAGTAGAATTCTCACAATTTGAAAAGCAAGAACTAGTCAATGAGAATATGAGTGGGAACTCAGAAATTTTGAGACAATTGCAAAACTCTAACCTTAATATATATGGGGCTTAATGATAGTGGAATTTAAAAAGATTTTGAAGAAATGGTAGCTAAAAATTTAGCTAATTTGAAATAATACATAAAAAATGATTCATGAAGCTGATAAAATCCTAAATGCAATACACTCAAACATGATAAAATTCTAAAATACAAAGACAATACAAAAACACTGGCTAACAATGGGAGAGAAACAGCATATTACTTACAGGTAAACATCAATTTGAAATCCAATGGTTTTGTCATCCGAAATCATGGAGGCCAGATGGAAATGGTAGATAATGTATCAATTGTTAAAATTAAATTGCTGTCAACCGTGAGCGCTGTATCCTGGAAAACCTTCTTTTAGGCATTAAGGAGAAAACAGAGTTTACAATTATACTTTCAAACTTTGAACAGGTCACTTTCACATTCTCATTTGAAGTGAAACAAGGATTATGTGTTGTTAGCAGACCTACTTTCTAAAATACCTAAAGAAATCTATCACAAAGAAAAGGCATGAAAACAAAATGAAATTTAAAACTTCAGAAAGGAAATGAAGAAAAGCAGAGTGGATAAAAATAGGTGCAATAGCCAGGTGTGGTGGCACACATTGCAATCCCAGCACTCGAGAGAGGCTGAGACAGGAGCATCACTGTCAGAGTTCAAAATCAGCTTGGGCCACATAGTGAGCTCAAAGACAACCTGTACTACACAGTGAAAGCCTGCCTCCAAAAAACAAAAACAAAAAAGACACAATAAAGTATATTATCTTTATTCCTGTGAATTTGTAGAACAACATATTATGGTTGAATCAAACAGTAGAGTACTCTCTGATGTAATATTCAATGTAAGTATAAGCAATACTTAATATAATTACGTTTGCAAGGTTGGAGTGGAATGATATCTAAATGAAAGTAAGGTTTGTAGTCTTCAGTCAAAGTAATAAAATATCAGTACAAAGACTGTGATAAGTTATGTGCTTATATTTTAATACCAATAACATGAAGAAAAATATATAAATTGATATAGTCAAAAAGAAAATAAAACACTATAAAAATATGAAAGTTCAAAGATTATTAAAAATAACTAAAAAGCATGAAAACAGTTCTCAAAGGTGAAAGGGAGCAACAGATAGAGGGAAGACAGCAGAAGAAAACCTGTTGATAAAAGAAATTAAAATGTTCTATGAACATATACCAACTCTATATGAGGGTTATAAATATTGTGCGTTGCAAAATGTACAGAAAAGGGAGGGAGATAAAGAAACAGGTGGAAACAGAAGGGAAGGGGATGAAGAAATGGAATGAACATGCTTTATGGACATTGACTAAATTCACACAAGAAACATAAGCATTATGTACTACAAACTAATAAATTAATGGAAATACCATAGGAAGCAAGGAAACAAGTGGGAAATACTAAACGTATAACAAAATGGTAAGAACTTGCTCAAATGGAAAGAAGAACAAGATGTGGGGAGAAGAGAGAAGGAAAGGAAGAAAAAAAGAATTTAATGAAAAAAAGAACAAAAAATAGAAATAGAACTTCTGTAAATGGGGAGGAGGAGAAGTTTTGGAAGGAAGGGAAAGGGATAAAAAAAGAGAGAAACACTATGTACATGTATAAATGAGTATGTTCAGTATGTACTAGTGAAAACATGTACTAATAAATGTTTTAGATGATAGACTTATGTCCCAAATTACAAAAAAATTAATTTAAATTTGCAAAAGACAAAAAAAATGACAGACTGACAGAGTAGTAAAAACCTAGAAGTGATTGCATGTTGTACATGTGATACTTGTAAAACAAAAAGCAATTGGAAGGAAATTATAAAAATAAATGCATAAATTAATAAAATTTAAAAGAGAAAACAGAAAACTTCAAAAGAAAAACTCTGAGTGTTCAAAAATGTTGATATGATAAACATTTTGCATATCAGACAAACACAAAAGGAGTTAAATAGAAATCATCAACATGGTGAATGAAAACAGAATATCAGTGTGTAATGTGCAGCATTAAAACCTAATAAATCACTGTAAATATGAGCATATGTTACATCCGCATTCTCCCAACAGCCCTAGGATGTAACTGTTTTGTTTAGTTCTGTCTCAGATATGAAGCTCAGAAAGATGAGGAGGTTTTTCAAAATTACATTTTTAAAGAGAATCTAGCATGTTTTGAGAATGTAAGTTGTGTCAGGTTCTCTGTTAAGTACCTTACAGATCTGCTATGTGCTTGGTGCACTGATAGAACCCTGTCTTTGCAAAGAGAGATCAAGGCTCTGAGGTCAAGCTCTTCTCGAAATAACACATGGAAAAAGTGGGGAAACCAGAATTTGTACCCAGAACTGCAAGGCTCAGTAGTGTCATCAGGACCATAACTCAAATTGTCCCAAAACATGCACATTCTAAAGGCTGCATTGAAAGTTATGAAATGAAATTCACATATAGTACAAGATGGGTGTACATATTAGTTTTTAAAAAGCCAGCAAATGTTTTACATAAAATACAGAAATTAGTTTATGAAAAAGTTTATAATCCAAAAAGTTGTATATATTACTGGATTGCAAATATTTTATGATACTCACAACTCTTTATTATTAAAATGAAATGTTATTGCACTTATACACTCTGGAAGACTCAATAAATTGCTTTATATTTTTACTATCATGCACTCTTCACAATATGACAGATTCAGAGATAGGCTGACTCACTATCTTGAAAATTCAAATATAAAATATCATTACTGTTTGTTGTTTTCAATGGAAAGCAATCTTTGGAAACTTCCTGAAAGTGGTAAAATATATTCTCAGGAAAAATAAATAAAACCTAATAAACACAAAATGCTTAAGATCTTACATTCCTAAATTTGGCAATTTACATGAAACTGATTCACGACTCAAAAATCAAAAAAAAATTGCACAAATGCAACCAAAATGAAATAGATAAGCTGAATAGCCCTATAACCAAAAATGAAATTCAATTCAGAATTCAAAATCTCCTAAAAAACTCTTTACAATAATCCTTGGCAGCTTTATTGCAGAATACAGGTGAAGAATTAACTCTAATTTTACATAATCTATTCTTTTTATAAAACAAGATGGACCATTTCCCAACTTACGTAGGAGGCAAATAATAACCTGTACCAAAATCATAAAATGATAATTATGAAAAACTCTACAAACTAATGTCTCACATTAACATTGCATAAAATATTCTCAAGTATCAGAAGCTATAATCCAACTATATATATATATATATATATATATATATATATATATATATATAGTTATGCAACATGACCAAGGAACTATAATTTATTCCAATAATACAATCCCAGTTCAACAACTAAAATCAATCAATGAATTTAACATTGCAGTAAACTAAAGAAGAAAAGTCAAATCATTATTTCCATAGACACATATAACATTTTAACACAGCCCGGTGTGTTGTTACATGCGTGCCTATAACCCCAGTTACTCTAGAAGCCAACATAGAGGAATCATTAGACCCAAGAATTTACTATCAGCTTGAGAAACATTATCAACAGAGAATCTGAACATAAAAATCTATCTATGTATCTATCTACCTATCACCGCATAGCAACTCCTATCATTCACGCATATAAACTCTCTGCACCAATGAGGAATTAAAAGATAATTCATTGGGGGTTGAGCTAAGCGGCCTAAGTGGCTGCTTGGCAAACGCGAGGTTTTGAGTTCAATCCCCGGCACACACACAAAAAAAAATCAACTTGAAAAGACAGCCTATTTAAAAAAGAAAAATGAAGAGAGAGAGAAAAAAAAAACTAGTATGTCACCATACTCAATGATAATGTTTCCAGAACAAGCCAAAGATGTCTGCTCTCTTTTTACTCTTACTTACAAAAAGCCTGGAAGTTCTAGTTAGCACAATTAGAAAAGGAAAAAAAAGCCATACCGATTACAAGAAAAAGGAAGAAGTACAACTATCCTACTTGCAGATAACTAGACCATATATAGAGAGAATATTAAAGAAAATGTTATAGTTAAACCCTAAAATCTATTGCAGTTAATCAAAGTCACAGAAAACAATATCAACACCCTAAATGAATCATATTTCTGTACATTAAAAATGAACTTGTAAAAATAAAAATAAAAAACACAATGCCATTTAAAATTATCTCATACAAAGTCACAAGCTTAGTTAAAAACACCAAAAATGTATGAGATCTATAAATAGTGAGAGTTAAATTGTTACTATGTTGTAAGATTCAACATATTAAAGATATCATTTCTCTCTAAGTTGATCTATAGGTTTAATGCAATTCCTCTATAATTTCTAGTAAGTATATTCATAGATAAAAACCAGGCTTACTCTGAAATTTGTAGGGAAAGGAAAAAAATTTTAGTATATAAAGTAATTTTTATGAAATGAAATGGGAACAGTTGCTCTTCCCAATGGTCATGTTTATATAACTAGAGTGAGAAAAACAGTATTGCTTAAAGAATGGACATATAAATCAAGGCAATAGAATAGAGAAATAAGAAATGAACCTATGAAATATGCTTCTAAGAAAGGTACAAAAGCAATACAATAGGGAAAAGGAAGAATTTTCAACGAATGGTGCTAGAGTATTTAGATATCTACTGGTCAAAAGTGTGAGCTTGCACCTAAACTCTACAACTGATACAAAAAAATAACTCAAAAGAGATTGGTTGCAGAGTTAAATCTAAAATATTAAACTTTGAAAAAATACATAAGCAAATATTAAGCATTTACAGCTAGATAAAGTGTTATTAGATTTGAAATCAAGAGTATGACTAATAAAATGAAGAAATGATGAATTAAATTTTCTTTAAGAACTATTTAATGCTCTAAACATTCCTGAGAAGTGAATGAAAAGACAAACTACTGGACAGAATAAAATAATGTAAATCTCATATATGAAAAATCTCTAGAATTTAGGACATGCAAGACATTTCAACAGTCAGCAGAAACAAAAAAAATCCAAATTGTAAGTGGGCTACAAATTTGAGCAGTCATTTCACTGATGAAAATATACAGGTGAAAAATATATATATTGAAAGATGCTCAACATCAGCAGCCATCAGGAACAGGCAAAGTAAGATCGTAATAAGATATCACTACACATCTGTAGAAATGACTGATTTTTGAATCACTGCTTGCACCAAATACTTCCAAGAATACAGAGAAATTAGATAAGTTACAATCCTTCTGATAGTATAAAATAATACAGTTATTTTGGAAATAGGAATGGCAGTTTCTTAAAAATTAACATGTACTTATGAAACAATCCCAATATTTCAAACCAATAACTTAATGTTCACACAGAGAAATTTGTGTGGCATTTTTTTACAGTACCTTTATTTATAATAGCTAAGCACTTGAAAAAAACCTCCAATTTCCTTCTATAGGCAAGGGACAAAATATCAAAAGGCATTTCGATATAATGAAATACCCCAGTCTGAACTCTAAACAGGAGTAACTATTTCTAATCCAAGATATCATGGATGGATTTCAAGGAAATTACGCTGAGTAAAAAAGTAGCTAATCTAAAATATTATATACTAGGAATTTAATTATGGTTGTTGCACTGTATAGTATTATCTTCAAAATAGTTGCTCAGGTTACATGACACAGGCATGCAGAAGTGATCAAACAATGTAATATCCTTTTGAGCAGTTTCTTTCCCTTTCACTGTATCTATTGTAAATTTTTGGATCTTATCATCTTGGTTTGAAATCCTGTATCACTAATGTTTTCTTTGTTGTTGATGATGTTTTTAATGTTGTTTGGCTTTGGTTGTTGCTTTTTTCTTTGTTTGCTTGCTTGCTTGATTGCCTTTTGATTTTTTTATTTTTCTGTGCTTTTTTGTCCTTTAAAATAAAAAATTAAAATATTGCATACTAATCATTTAATCTATTTAACATTTTTGAAAGTTGATGAATTTCTTCTCTATTTTTGTGTGGTTGTATACATATGATGAATTTAGATAGAATTTATCTAAATGGGAATAAGTGCATGTCATACTGACAGGATCTGAATAAGCTCTGTGTATTGTCAATTTTCTGGGTCTTGTATAATTATACAAGCCTTTAATATTGGTTCTGAGAGAAGTATGTGTAGCCCTCTGTAAACATTTTGTGATATACCCTAAGTGTACAAGTATTCAAAGGAAAATTTTAACAAGTGCATGGGGTCAAATAATTACAAAGTATTAGAGGAATTCTGATACTCTAGGAAAGAACAATAACCAATAGCAATAACTACTATAAATTTTGAAAGTGGTAAAAAGAGTAAAATTTCTATAAAATATAGTAGTAACATTGGGGAGAAAACTGATATGAAACAATTTGATTTACTATAATCTTCAACAATAACCAATAGCAATAATTATTATAAATTTTGAAAGTGGTACAAAGAGTAAAATTTCTGTAAAGAATAGTAGTAACCTTGGGGAGAAAACTGATATGAAACGTAATTGGATTTACTATAATCTTCAACAGGAAAGGGGGTTAAAATCTACTAAATTTTTCTGCCTAAGCATACTCAGTTTAGGCTTTTATTGGAACATTTTTCTCGTTTATATATATTCATGTTCACTTTCAACAATGTGAAAGTAAAACAGAATTTTCTTTAAAGCTAACATTGCTAGATCACATCTCATCTATAAAACAATAGCTATATATATATATATATATATATATATATATATATATCTTTTCTGTGTAAAGTTGGTCATATCATAAAATCGAACAGTATACACAAAATATACGTGTGAAAAGTAAGGAAGAGAGAAAAAATTCCACTTTGATTATGCATGCCATACTTGTTTATGGACTGTGGCCTTTCAAGATAAATGTATTGGAAGAATTAAAGTGTTTATGGCTAATGATAATTTTGGTTTCCTACATTTCCTTTTTCAGATACAGAAAACTTGATCTTTCATTACATGACTTAGATGAATAATTTAAATTTATAGAAATGAAAGTAAAAATATTTTCTCTTTCTAAACTCATCCAAATCATTTTCCATACTGCAGTATCTGGGATATTGAAAACTACAGTGTAGATTGGACTGCAATAAATTACTAAAGTGTGCAGCAAGGAAAACAGAATGAAACCAGCATCAGAGGTCAAAATGCAGTTCTTAACGGCTTTGAGAAGAGTTATGAATTGTTTTAAGTATCCATTAGCCAAAAGAATAGCTTTCATTTAGCAGAAGTTGTATATGTTTATTTAAGAAACAATAACATCTTTAGAAGAATGCATTTCATGTTCTAAATTTAGTTATATAAATATAAACTATGTATAAGTCTACTTGGTTATCCACTGGCATAAGGTGTTTTAGTGCTTATTTTTTCTTTTGATCTCATTTATGTGTTTTTAATTTAAGAAATACATGCCAAGGGATATTGTATTATTTTGAGGTAAAAGACATTCCAACAGGGAAAGCAGAAAATCACATTTCAGCACTGTTGTTGTGAATGTAAATTTGAGTTCAATGTTTTCTAACTACTGTGATATATCCGGTTTAAATCAATAGGTTTTTAAATTCTAAACTGATTGGGTTTTCAAATATTGTTCTTGTTAGTGGCTCATGGAAATATTTTGAATCTGAAATAATATGACAGAAGAAAAATAAACTTATTCAGGGGCATCTCTATGTGTTTTCTTCACAAGGAACACAAAATAATTCTATGTGATACAAAATTATATCATTCATATGCTAATATCATTCTTGCAATACTCCTTACTTTGATAAATCATTCCAAAATTTTGTGCAACCCAAGCTAGGAATTTTAGTTCACTGGTTCTCTAGCATGGTAGCACATTCAAAAATCAAGGCAAAAGTTTTTTTTAATTAATAGCCTTTTTAAAGAATACCTTTTGGCTAACAGAAAAAAGTGATAGACTAGTTAAGAGTCTGCACATACTTTATCATTGCATAGTTCTCTTTATTTGTTATGTCTGATGCTATTGAGATATACTTATTAAGATAGATAAATCTGTCAAGGTATTATTGCTAACTAAACTCCACAGTTTATGTTAGGGGTCATTATTTGTATTTTATATTTTATGAATTTTGACAAATGTCAAAAGTATGTCATGACATGCATCCATCATTACTATGGCATACAGAATAGTTTAGGGCCCTAAAAATGCTCTGGCTCCACATGCCCGTCTCTCCACTTACCTCTCTGAACTCCAAGCCATTACTGCTTTTTTAGTGTCTCCATGATATTGTCCTGTCAAAAATGTTATTATGGTTGGGCCATTAAGTACATAGTGTTCTCAGGTTGGTTTCTTTCACTCAGCAGTATATTTGTTTAAGGTTGTATATGTTTATTTGTGGCTTGCTTGTTCATTTATGTTCTCCTGAATAGTACTAAAGTATATAAATGCACCACAGTTTGTTTATTCATTAACATGTTAAAGGATATCTTCATTTCTTTCCAGCTTTTTACAAAGCTGTTATAAACATCCCCTTGTAGGCTTCTGTGTGAATACAGGTTTTCAACAAACTTAGGCATATAATAAGCAACAAATTTGCTGGACTGTATGCTAAGGCTGTATTTGGTTTTGTCAGAACTGCCAAACGCTATTCCAAATTGGTTGCAACATTTTGTATTACCATCAGTAATGAATGACAATTTTTGTCACTCCACAGCCTCCTTAGCATTTACTATTGCCAATGTTTTAAATTCTACCCATTCTAATAAAGCTTAGTGGAATCTTGTTGCTTTGATTTTCAGTTCCTTAATGACATATGCTGTTGACCATTCATTCACATTTATTTTCCATCTGCATATCTTCTTTGGTAATGTGTCTATTCAGATCTTTTATGCATTTTAATTGCTTTTCCACCTCTTTCTTAATTTTATAAATCATTTTGTACGTATTTTGGATGTTTGGTTCTTATCAAATACATGCTATTCAATTATTTTCTCTCAGTTTTTGTTATAAGTTTTAGATGTGCAATTTAACAATTTTTACTTTCATAGATCACGCTTTTGGTAGTCTACCAAAAAGGTAAATTTCAACATATAGGATTTTTTTCTTTTTTTTTAATGACGCAGTCTTCTCTACACGTGAAGAAATTAATTAGAATCTCTGGAGGTTGTAACTAGAAAATTCTGCATTTAAAATTCTATCCTTGTATATGTGATTCTCATATGTGGCTAGGGTAAGAAAATCTTAATGTTATTAGCCCTTGAATCAGTTTAAGTTCTCCCAGCTTTTAAAGCCTAAGAACACCTTACTATAAAGATTTGTCTGAACCTATTGATGAAAACTCCTTATTACATATTTGTTCCACAGAGTAAAATGTGCCCTGGATACACAAATAAATAAGTAAAAAGTCTTGATGAGTACTCAGTGCAAATTTTTCTTTACTAGAGCATAGCAACATTTTAATAACAGAATTGTGTTTTCAAGCCCTACCAAAATCTAGAAAATATCTCCATACTTATATGAAGAACATCAGGATTAAAAATGATTACCTATTATCATGCTCTACTAAACTATTCAGTGTAATATATTTATTTGTCCAAAACATTTCAATGTTGTTTTTTTTTTCCTCCACCATGTTCTGTTACCATTCTGTTCTATTTTCACCATCACTGGGATTGCTCATAACATTATTATGCTGTACAAGGTTTGTCATCTGCCTTTCTGAAATGCTTCATTTGGATTTCTACTTCATACTAGTAAAACCCAAGTTTTAGCAATTTAGGAAACCTATGTTAGTGGTAGGTCTCATATTTTTTTAAAACCAAAAGTGAACCAAAGAGTCATGCATCTCTTCACAAGGGGGATATGTTCCTGGTAATGCACTTTTAGGTGATTTTCTCATTCTCGAAACATCTTAGACTGTACCTGCACAAAATATGATGGCTACAGCCCCTTTAGCTTATAGAGACTTACAGGAACACTATCATAGATACAGTCTGTCATTGAGTGAAACATTGTTATTTGTCACACAACTATCTTAAGAGACTCTTTAGATCACAGAATGAATAAGAATTTTGAAAGTTAAATTTACCAGGTCTGAAATCACGGTCTAACCACCATTCTTTCCTAAACTAGGACCTACCTCTCTCAATGCCCTCTTAGCTTATTATACGGAATCCTTTAATTGTATGCTACTTTTACTACTTAGCAACCTCAGCATCAGCTAGTATCAGTCAGTGCACTGTAGCTGTTCATAAATTTTATAGTTTATTTAGTAAATTGAAAAATTCCAGGACTCTTCAGTCTCTGTCCTATTTCAGTGTTGTTTATCTACATGGATGAGTTAATATTCTGACTTTACTAAGCATATGTTAAATTACTGTTTTTCAAGAACTCTACTATGTACTAGAGATGATAAGATCAATGAAGAGTCCATAGCTGTATGCAAACTAGGAGTATACAGTCTATTAGGAAAAACCGTGCAAATAGATTTCATTCAAGTTTGATAACTGCTTTCTCAGAGAGAAGTGTAAGCCTTCTTGGTCAAACAGAAGATCATTTAGCCCAATTTAAGGTATTGCAATGGATAAGTCTACTTAGAAAAATAGCATCTAAATTGGGTTGAATAATGAAGAACGAGATTCATAATATGGTATTTATTTAAGCACATAACATCTTAATTTATAATAATCACAAACTAGAAATTGTTCAAATGCTCATAAAAATATAATGAATTTTAAGTGGTTATAAATTTATACAATAGTACTTACAGTGAATAAACCACTTGCAAACACATATGCATAAATCTCAAAAAACATAATGTAAAGCAAACAAAGCAACATATAAAGGAAGGCTTACAGTACATTCAAATAAAGTTCAAAAATAGTTGAAATATTTCATGGTTATAACAGTTTTGGGGAGGAGACAGATACGTTAAGGGATCATGAAGTATTTTATGGTAATAGTAGTGATATTCTCTTCATCTGGCTGGTAGTTATGTTTATGAATATGAATTTTATAAAGGAAAGTAAAAATATGGTGTGCAGGTAAAAATTAAAAGAATTTTTACTGAAACGCAATGTTTTCAGTCAAAAAATTAAGAGACTATGTAGGGATCATAGAGGAGCTTAAAATTATGGTGAATAGAGTGGACTTTATCATGAAAAGAATTTATAAGGAATTTAATATTTCAAAAAGAGAAGTAGCATGATACTTCTAATTTTTAAACATTTCCCTGGATTTCCTAAGGAAAATACTTTGGAATGAATGGAAAACAGCAGCAAGATGACAAAAGGGAAGGCTGTTGGAAGAATTCAGGTGAGAAGTAAAGTTATATTGCTGTTACACTATTGGAGATGGAGAACTGTGGACATATGATGGATATATTGTAAAGGTAATTCTGACAAAACTTGCACATTACTCATATTTGAAGAGAAAAAGGAAAATCAAGACTGACTTTTTAAGTTCAATATTTATTTATGTGAAACTATTTCAGAGAATAGTGTTTTATCACAGATGTTTGTTTCAGATTGTAAATCTAGACAGAGAGCAGAGGTGCATAATGCCAACATTTAGATGCTCCACCCCTATATATATATAATTAGTTTAGCCTGATCAATTGCCTGCCCCCACCACACACATACCAAGTCAGTAGTAAGCACTTCAATATCTTGCTTTCATCCACAATGATCTTCTGCCCAATCCTAGCTATTAACTTAATCTTTCTTGTTGACTTTGTATATTGCCATTCAGTCATGCTCTGACCATTTAGCAATCAGTCTCAATACTCTTAAGTCAACTCTTCTTCTTTTGGTGCAGAGTTTCAGATGTTTTAGTGTGTAAACCAGCAGAACCAGAATCACCAGGGAAACTTGTGTTAATAAGTTGAACTTGGGCCATTCTCATTTGAGATTACTTAAAGTGGGGATCTTCTTTTGCTTATAACTATACAGAAATCAGAGGCAAGAAATGTAGTCAAGTATTTTTCCATATGAACTAAAAACATCATGCCACAGTGATATATCTGAACCCATGTTTATAGCAGCACAATTTGTAATAGCAAAATCTTGGAAATATACAAATGCTCATGAAATATGTGATATTTTATACAATGGAATACCACTCAGTTATAAAGAAGGATAAACTTGAGGCTCTTATAGGTAAATAGATGCAACTAGAGTCCATACTCATAAGTGATATAAACTAGACCCACATGTGTTAACATCATATTGTATCGGTAGTATAAGAAACTGAAAAGGCAAATGAGACTCAAAATCTATAATAGACATTGTGAAAAGGAGAGAAACAGCTCAAAAGTAACAACTGGGATGGGTGAAAGGATAAAAGAATGAATATATACATATATTATATATATCATGTATACATACACATACACACACAAAAGATAGCTAACATAATTATACTACAGATTTCTCTTAGTTCATTGGAAAAGTGGTTTGTATTTATACTGTTTGATAAATTATGCATGCCTATATCTTATAATGTGAGCAACCACTTTGAAGATAACAATGTGCAACATATTAACAATAATCAATTTCCTATTTAAAAATGTAGTTGGCCATATGATAGACTATAAATAGGATCTAGGACATTGACATGAGCTCTGTTCCTACTTCTAATGCTATGTCAGCTCTTAGGTCTACATTTTCCTGTAGGTCTGCATCTATATTTTTCTCTCTGAACATCAATTTTCTAATATTTTCTTTAAACATGATCCAAGCATATTTGACTTTCATTCTAGAGATTAAAATTTTCTGATTAGAGATGACTAGAAATTTAATAGACTTTCTGTTCCCCAATTCTAAATTCTTAGCACAGAGAGTGTCAACATTGTACCCTAGATTAGGTATGTGCTCCTGGTTCAATTAATTTTGGCCAAAAGACAAAACAAAACACCACACTGTAGACAGAATGAGAAGGTCCTCTGGGAATTGAGTTTAGGGTACAGGACCACATGTTTATAACAGATCAAAGAGACTGAAGTTCTGTGAGATACCACAAATTTACATTTCCAATCAATTATCTGTATCTTTATAGGTTTGTAGTACTTTTTTCAGCATATTTCTACTTGTGTTACTCTTTCATCTTTTACATTTTCTCATTCAGTTTATGCTTATTTGTTGTTTAACTTGTTCCCTTTTTTCCTGTCCTTTTCAGTTATCTCTCTTTCCTTTTCATAATAACTCTTTTCTCCCTCTATCCTCATCTTCATCCTCTTTCTCCCTCTTATTATTTTTGTAGGATACAGTAGTGGAATAATCTTTGTAGAGTACACCTCTATTAGCAAAAACGTGAATCTAACAGAATATGACTGTGAGAAAATACTGACATTGTGAAGGTTAATGGCTAAATCATCTGTAACAAAATGTATTTAAGATCAATTTGGCTGTGATATTCACACTATTTGAAAATGTGAATAGCATTAAGAATTTTAATCTGAAATGTTATACTGTTTTATCTTGGATCAATAATTGCCACAGTATCAAATTGGAACATCTGCCTCCTAGAAATTTAACTCTTTAAAATATATCCCAGGATGTTTTTCCCTGTGAATAGAATATGTCAGGGGAAAGTGTCACATATAGAAAGAAAACAAACAATTGTAGTACATGAATAGTTGTGAATGCTCCAGGATTTTCACATCATAAAGACTGGGCACTTAAAAGCTGAGTCTACTGGGACCATATTAACCAGTTCATTGGAAAGATGCTCAAAAGTCATAAGACTATTTTTGTTTTGCTTACTACAGTGATTTCCTTTGAAAATGTGTCCTCCTTATTGATGGACCTTGCCTGTAGAACTTCACAAAAGCTACGCTTTAGAAATTTAAGAAGTGTTAACGCCAGAATTTAAGTATTTTGTGAGACTTCTGTTACTTCGTGACTGCCTATAGGGCAATAATCATCTGAAAAGTTCTATTGCTGTCTATAAACAATCAAATCAATAATTCTTCTTTGATAAATGTCCATTCATGTAAATGAGAAAAATGGAGAAAGAAAAAGCAAAGCAGATTAAACCTTTAAAACAACAAGACATAAAATTGTATGTCATTCTATCATAGAAAAAATATAATATATTCCTCAATAATATAATATTTTCCTGCATAGGAAAAATAAAAATTTCTCTCAAAGAAACTCTCAAGAGTTTATTATTAAATTTTCCTGTTTTTAATTCATTTAAGCAAATGTAGAGTATTCACTCCATAGAGGCATTGAGTTAAGCCTGATGAGAAGAAATATATATGATATGGTTCTTATCATTAAAATTTAAAATGTGTCAGGAAAATATAGAAGTGTAGACATGCCGATAGGTTTAATGTGCTTGCTAAGTAGCAACAGGTGGACAAACATGGAGAGAGATCTTGTACTAACTATGTAATCCAGGTTGGCCTTGAATTTGTGGTGATTTTCTTGCTCAGACGACTTACTGCTGGGATTAGAGGCATGTGCCACTACACCCAACAGGAATGACAATATTTTTGATGTATGGTGACTGTATTGGTGATTAAATCATAACAGAGATAAAAATATGAGACTAAAACAGGTTTGGAGAAAATAGAAGGGAGAAGTGATGATATGTATAACATTATACACAGAATTTGAGCACTGTAGATTTCACTGTAAGATAATATGTATAAAAAAGTGTGAAGCACATTTCCAAAACTAAGGGTGACATATAACATATAATCAGTAAACCTTTAAGGAACTAAGATGTGAAACTGTTGCATTTTATCTTATCATTAAAAAAAGAGGGAAAGCCATTGTAATAAATAAACCACAAGCATAGACAAAGGCATGATAGTTATGAATAAACAAATGGGAACAGAAATATTATGAAATACTAGAAGAGTTATCCATGAAGTACTACAAGGGAAAAAACTGAGTTAAGAGAACACTACAGAGAAAAATGCTAAATCACAAGCACAGACTGTGAATAAAGCATTTGGCCAAAGACTTCCTAGCAGACCATGAAAGAGCTTCTTCCTTGAATTTCTGCTAAAAAAAAAACAGCTTGGAAAGAAATTCTAAATGATATACATTCCAGAATTTCATCATGGCTTATTTAATGTTTCACTAAAACTGAAGATCTCCTGCTATGACATCTTGAATGACATAAAATGGACTATTTCTATCATAGATTCTGCATGGCATGGGAATCACAGCAGGGGAAAACAATTAGGTAATATGATAAATACCTTCTGTTTACCCTTGAAACACACACATTTACTAGATATCCATTTATCTTAGAGATTGTGCTTTTTAAAAATATTATTTTAGAGACTTTAAACTAATAAAGATAGCATTTGAATCACACAAAAAATTTAAATTTCCAAACATCTAGATTTAACCCCAGGGAGCTAAAATATGACAACTGTTTACACACAAAAGTCTTCTGATTAGATTGAAATGTTTATTCAGATTAACATGTTGCTTATTGAACTGACTCTTCCATTAGTAAATAACTTGAGACTTGCTGCATGTTATATCTTACTTCCAAAATGATATCACATCTATCTTTAAGGCAAATAAATATGATTTGGAAAACATGAGATAATTAGATATATTTCATTACAAACTTGATATCAAAACAAGCTTTACCTAAAACCATCTTTACCTGAACAGATTAGAGAGGCTTGGCTGTCTGAGACATTTGAGAAGCTTATTTCCTTCCAGTTTCACAAAGTATAAATTTTTCACCATATTCTAAGTCAACATTTCCAAGCCCTGACCACAAAGCAAATGCAAATGGCAGCAAGGATTTTAAAACAATCAAAGAGCTTTATCTGGCAAGAAGTCTAGGTTAGTTTAGTAGAATAAGTGAGGGTTTGTCTCCGTGCTTTAGTTTTCAACATTTACCAATTTATGATGCAACAACCCTTGTTCCGGTCCCTTGAGAATAACAAGAAGTTAAATTACAACAATGTTCTTAGATTTCTATCTTCAATTGAGAAAAATCACTAGCTGTCCAGTTCACATTTTTAATTCAGAAAGTGATGCAATTTCTAAAACCAAAGACATAAAAATGTAAAGAACTTCAAAAACTTCTGAGAAATTATGCTGAAAACTCATTAAAATATCTGAAAAGATATTTCTACCGTGAAGAGGTTAATACAAATTAATTGCTTTGTTGAAAAGAAAGAGAATTAATTACAGTGGAAGTTCAAAGCAATTCTATTTATGGAACACACCTGCTAAGGTTGTAAGGGTTTTAACTTTATGTCAACTAAGTTGACATCCTCTCTAGTTAAGTCCACCATACTCTGTTCACTCCCTTGCCTTTTGTGTATACACACCTCATTTTGATGCTATATGCATATGTTTACACCCATTTGATAGGTGAGGAATATGTCTTCTGCTTATTAAAAGGCGATGCATGTATTCTGCAATGCAGTGCCTAATTAAGCATTCTCTGTAATTTTCTGTGTGATCTGCACAAAGTAGATACTCAAAAGTTTACACTTAATAACCTAACATAAAATAAACATTCAGTACAAATTGCTGGCTGACCAGTGCTGTTGATCTAATCACTTTTCTAAGTATCATTTAGAACAAAACAAAGTCATTTTTTAGTATCATTCATCATGTTCAAATAATGGAAAGTAGAATGGCATGTTAATTTATGTTAAACTATGCCTCTCAACTTATCACATTTAAGCATGTCTCCCAAATGATTGCTGCTGACTATCAGCACCATTTTTAGTGAAATGTTCTTGTCCAAATTCACTGAATACTTTCAAACCTCATCATTTTCTGAATTTTGCTATAATCCAAATCCATTTAACTTCACATGTGGATGGACAATAAATGAATAGGAATTGTACACCAAAATAGTGCATGTCCTGTATGGCATAGGTTTAATACGATAAATGAGTTTCTGTGAGAATGATAAAATTTCAATGTAACAAAGGGTACTTCTAATTTATAGGGACTCTACCTTTAAATTGGTTAAATCATGAGAGTATTACCTGAAGTAATTTAATATTGGTGTATAAACTATCCGTAGTTATGTGGAATATCCAGAATAAACAAGTTAGTTGTAAGTATACCTGAAGAGAATAAGTCATGCCTAATAGAACAAATTTTACAAAATAGTAATAAAATGCAATGAATTTACTTCTAAGATAGTCTCTCCTTAAAATTTGGTATCATCAATATCTGACACCAGTCCAAGTTGTCACAATCCCATTAGAATATGGAGTACCTTACGTATTAGTTGGGCACACAAACTCTGAAGTGATTTTCCCAGTTAATGCCCCTTAGATTGATTTTAAAGTGTACTGTGTCTACATAATCGAGCACCTATCTTACCAAGGAGTATTGCATTCCTCACAGAAACTGTCATTTCTCTCAGAAAGTTGCAGTTAATGCTCTATCAGTTCCTCAGCAGGCTGTTTTTATCATTGAAAGCACTAAAAGATTCAATCTCACTGCTCCCATGGACTCCCTCAGATCACCTGTGCAGCTTACACTGTGCATAAGCATTACAAATAGTAAGATGATCCAAGGATTTTATTCATATTTTTCCTTGTTTAAAGGTAGTGAAAAATAATGAATAAAAAAACACATTCCAAAAGTATAAGATATTGAAAAAATATAGGCTCAGAAAATCATCCTTTATCACCATGGCATCTATAGAATACAAATCCCAAGATCTTCAAGAAGTCTTCTTAAAAACTAGACTTACCTTCTGAGGCAAATGCACTTCCAATGGACTTTGTTGCCAGACAGAGCTCAGGCGGCCTGTGATCTATCAATAGTCAGCCTACTAAAAACACCTGGTAATCAGTCTGCTGTAGGATAAGGTGCATGAATGTTCTTGTATGCATTTCAATTACACTTCTAAAAGGTGTATCCTTTTGTGCTTCCACATTTTCCTAATTATTTTAATTGCCTGAGCAATTATCATTTGTCAGTTCAGAAATTAAAGGGAAACAATGATAAATGCCAGACGGAGTATTTATTCTTGGCACTAATAGCTTTTTGCTTATTTTCCCATTTTGAATGTTAATATTTTACTTTGGGTGAGGGGTTATTTTTAATTAAACTACTAACTAAAGATCTTTTGTGTCCCTAATGTGAGATTTGTCATGTGAAGGAAAATATGTGGCTTAAAGTGTAAAATACTGCTTAGGAACCTTCTACATTTGGTTATCATTTAGAAAATTACATGAGTATGTTTTTTACTCTAAAAATGAGAGCAACTTATGTAAACTATGATGATCATATTTTTAACATATGAGGGAACTGAGCATGCAAAGAAATTCAAGTAAACTTAAATCATAAAAATACAAGCTCTTTACTGGTAAGAGGAGACAGATCCATGCTTTTTTTCTCTCAAGAAAATCAAGTAAATAAACTTGTCAAGGACAGGGAAAGGGCAAATTAGCCAATATAGACACTACATTCTAAAGACCATGTACAGGCTAGAATGGTACAGTACAGTACTGCAGAACCCTATTCACAGAGTAAATTGGAATCAACTTGTTGAACATCTCCTGGAACTTTCCCTAAATGCACCTTGCCAGTAAACCAATTAATGAGGACATAAAAACAGATAGTCCATGTTTATGGAATGAAAGAATATTGTTAACATATGCGTACTACCCAAAGCAATCTACAAAGCCAATGCAATACTCATCGAAGTAACAATGGTTATCTTCACAAAAAGAATAACAAAATGTTAGACTTCATTTATAATCACAAATACTGCAGAGAGAAAAGCATTTTTGAACAAAAAGAACAAAGCTAGAGACATCATAATTTCTGATTCCAAAACAAATTATGAAGTTTTAGGCATGGAAAAGGCATAAAACCAGACACATTCATCAATGAAACTGATTAGCGATACCAGTAATAAATTCATGGATATATGATTGGAGAAGGAATAGCACTCAATAAATAGTATGGAAGCAAGGAATACAGCTCAGCAACATAGCTCTGGTTGGCAAGAGCAAGATCATGAGTTTGATCTCAGTACAAAAAACTAATTAATTAACTAATTAAATAAAAGATAAATAGTACTGAAGCAATACTGGATATTCACATAAAAAAGAGCTCAAAAAGTCATCTCAAATGGATCAAAAAATGTGTAAGACTTGAAACATTCAAACTTCTAGAAGAAAGCATAGAAAATACACTTCAAGGCATCACTATACACATTTTTGTTTTGGATAATAACTCAAAATAACAGGCAAATATATGAAAGTGAAGTTATTTTTAGCTAACACATTTTTCTAGGCAAAGGAAAAAGTCAAAAAAGTGAGAAGATAACCTGTAGAATGGGAGAAAATATGTGCAATCTCCCAAGGGTCAAATTTTCAGAATGCCACAAATTCAAACAATTTAACAGCAATAAGAACCAAATAAGCCAGTTAGAAATGGGCAAATGCTATGAACAAATATTTCTCAAAAGAAGATAAATGAATTGCCAAAAGGATATGAAAAAAATATTCACACCACAAAGGAAATATGTAATAAGACCATAATTAAATATCACTTCACCCAAGATAAAGTGGCTATAATTAAAATCACAAAAACTAGTAAGAAATACTTGCAATGATGTAGAAAATAGGGAGATCTTACACATTGTGGCAATGCTGTCTAGTGCACCCATTATGAATAAAATGTGAAACTGTCTTATAATGTTATTATTTTTGGAACTGCTGCATGATTTGCCTATCTCATTATTGAATGCACAAAGCAAATGAAATCTTTATGTCAAAGCAATACATGCACTACCATATTTATTGCAATGCATTTAGAATAGATAAGATACAGAATATATCAATATTGTTGTTAATTGATGAATTAACAAAGAAAATATGGTATATACATCAAAGAAACATTCAGAAATAAAAAAGAATGAATTCATGTCATTTGTAGCAGCATAAATGGGAATAGATGTCAGTATATTAATTGAAATAAACCTGTTATGGGAAGAAAAATGCCACATTTTATGCAACATATGGGAAAACTAAAAATGTTGGTTACATAGTCATAGAGAGTAAAATAATAATAACTACAGGTTATGGAGGGTAGGAAGTAAGGAGACAGTGAGAAGTTGGATAGTAGTTAACAAAGCAGTTAAATAAGAGGAGTAAGATTGTGTGTTCAAGTTTCCAACACTAATGAATGATAAATGTTTGAGGAGTTAGAAATGCTAGGTGCCCTAACTTCATTGCTACAAATCATATAAGTGTATGTAATTATCAAATCATACCCCATAAATATGTAAAAGTATATATCAATTAAAAATTTAAATATAAACTTAAAAAAGAATCACACACTTAGCCCATCGTGTGCAGAATGAAGAAAAGAGTAAAGAACAGAAAATAAATAAATATAGAATATAAAATTATAAAAGTTGTTTTGTAAACATAATAATAGTGACATAGTTTTTAACTGTATGGATCACAAATATAAAATAGATAATTCAAGTGATTAAAATCAGAAATCAGTGTACAAGTATCAACTCAACGCATGAACTGTGAACATGTACCAAAAAAGGGAAAAGCATCAAGACATAAATGCTTGGGAAAGGAAGGGAAGAGAAAGGGAACAAAAAAAGGAGTTAAGATGTGTTACATATATGTATCAACTTCCCACGAGCAATGTAAGAAATATGTACAACACAAATGCAATAATAAACTGAAAAGAAATTAAAAAAGTAAAGAAATGCAAAACAGGATATCACTATTGACCTTACAAAAAATAAGAATTATGAGAGAAAACATGAATTATTACATTTGAGTTCATATCCAAACCCCTAGGAAAGGGGATTGTAGCACAGGGGCTCTGCCGGCCCCAGTTCTCCAGGCCCAACTTCTGCATCTCAATCAAGAGAGACAGGAATCTGCAGAGAGGTGGAGATTGCCTAGAGGTGAGTTCCGGTGACCTGGGGAAAGTTGGAGACCTACATTCCAGCTTTTGAATTCCTGGGGAGCTACCGGGATGCTGGACTGGGTCCAGCAGATTTCAGGGCCTCAGTCAACCACACTCAGTGGCCTTGTTTCAGTCCAGGAGGCAGGAACCTTGCTCAAGGATTCTGGGCTCAACTTAGCTGGCCTGGGGAAAGCATGAGACCAGCACTGCCAGCTGCTGAGTTCATATCCACACCCCTAGGACAAGGGATTTGCCATGGGGGTTTCTCTGGCCCCAGTTCTCCACACCCTGCTTCTGCCTCTCAATTTAGGGGGCCAAGCACCTGCAGAGGAGCTGAGACTGCTCCAGTAGCTGAGGGTGCAGGAGGAGATTTGCAACACACCCAGAGGAAGCTTTGGAACACCACTCAAACCAAGGAAATAAAGAAAAAAATGACAAAAGGAAAGACCAAAATGCAGGCTCAAATCACCAGCCCATCCCAAGAAAGCCTGGGAGCCATGTACATAGAAGAAGATAGAAGCCATACACCTGAAATGACTGAAATGATATCAACTGAAATAAAGAAGCAACTAGGGGAAGCTATGGAGAAATTCGAATTAGAAATAATTGCCCAGGTAAAAGAAGAAATGATAAAAATAATGAAAGACATAGTGAACACATCTAGTGAAGACACAGCTAAGAAATTAGAAAAACAAAGCAAAGAGATGCAATCACTGAATGAACATTATAAGGAACAAACAGAATGCATAAAGCAGATTCAAAGAGATATACAGGAAATCAAAACTTCTATTGAAAGCTGTAAAATCCGCCTCAATGAAAGTGAAGATAGAATTTCCGACCTCGAAGATAAGATCGCAGCTAGTGAACAGGAAAGGAAAGATCTTTTAAAAATAACAAAAAATCAGGAAATTCAACAGCTGCAAGATGATGCAAAGAAAAATGACATAAGAGTAATAGGGATAAATGAAAAAGAAGGGGACAGCCAAAATGATATCAAGGGGATATTTACAGAAGTAAAAGCTAAAAGCTTAACAAACATGAGAAGGGAAACTGACATTTAGATTAGTGAAGCATATAGAACTCCAAATAGCCATAACCAAAATAAAACTACACCCAGACACATAATAATCACCATCACAGAAACCCACCATAAGAACAGAACACTAAAAGCTGTTAGAGAGAAAAGACAGATCACCCATAAAGGAAAACCTATCAGAATCACGGCAGACTTCTCAACACAAACAGTGAAGTCAAGAAGAGCATGGAGTGAAGTATTTCAGATCCTAAAGGAAAACCACTTCCAACCCAGACTGATGTATCCTGCAAAACTGTCCTTCAAAATGGATGGAAAAATAAGATACTTCCATGACAAAGAATAGCTGAAAAATTGCATGACCACAAAACCAACCCTACAAGGAATACTGAAAGATATTCTAGATACACATAGAATAAACCCACTAAGCAAGGTAGACAATTAAATAGAATGGAAAGCTAAAGATACAATAGCAGAAAGATAACATGTCAACAATAAACCAATATATGACAGTCATAACCATTAATGTAAATGGCTTGAACTCACAAATCAAAAGAAACAGACTGGCAGAATGGATCAAGAAACAACATCCAACCATATGCTGTCTACAAGAAACCCATCTTACACAAAAGGAGACCCATAGACTGAAAGTCAAAGGATGGAAAACAGTACTTCATGCAACAGGAAACCAAAAAAAAAAAAAAAAGCAGGAGTAGCCATCCGGTTTGCAGACAATGTGAATTTCAAACCAAACCAAGAATGATCCAAAGAGATAAAGAAGGTCACTACATACTAGTTAGGGGAAAACTTCAAGAGGAAGAGATAACAACCTTAAATATATATGCAACAAATTCCAGAGCACCCAGCTATACAAAGCAAATATTAACAGAAATGAAAAGTCAAATAAGCAATAACAAAATTATAACAGGAGATTTTAACACACCATTGACACAG
>PVJX010010659.1:0-56125 GCA_004027295.1 Dolichotis patagonum
CATGCTTACCATAAAGTCTTATATACTCTTATCAAATCTCATATTAGGGAGATTATATGGTATTTACCCTTGTGAGTTTGGTTTATTTCACTTAAGAGAATGGTCTCAAGTCGTGTCCATTTATTTATAAATATCTCGATGTGATCATTCTTTATAGCTGAGTAGTACTCCATTGTGTAAAAATGCCACAACTTTTTTACCCATTCCTCAGTTGATGGGCACTTAGGTTGTATCCAAGATCTGGCTATTACAAATTGTGCTGCTATAAACATGGGTGCGGATGTGGATATTAACACAACTGCTGGCAGTACTGATCTTAAGCTCTCCCCAGGCCAGCCCAAATGAGCCCAGAGTCCTTGAGTGCGATCTCTGCCTCCAGAACTGAAAGAATCCCACTGGGCATTGTCGACTGAGGCCCTGAAATCTGCTGGACCCAGTCCAGCATCCTGGTTTCTCCCCAGAAGCTCAAAGGCCGGGCGTGTAGGTCTCCAGCTTTCCCTGGGTCACCGGGACTCACCTAGGGCAATCTCCACTGCCCTGCAGACTCTTGGCTCCCTTAATTGAGAGGTGGAAGCTAGGCAGGGCGAACTGCTGCTGGAGGAACCCCCAGAGCACAATCCCCTTGAACACATTTTAAGTGCTAAATGATATTACCTTTTTACCTGCAAAAAACTAAAATTGCATATTACAAAGCTTTCTAATCTTTTTAAATCTGAGAAACACAATAACTTGTAATCATTTTAAGTTTCATCTGCAGTTATTGAGTGAAAATGAGCACCTTTTATTGGTCATCTATGTTTATGTTCATGTGAACTGGCTGTTCTTGTGCTTGGCCAATTTGTTGTTCTTCAGCTCTTGGTCTGTTTCTTATTGACTTAGGGAGATCTTTGTATAGAGTGGAATTTGGCTCTTTGTCACAAGTGTTATAAATATTTTCCTTATTCATCTTTTAACCATCAGTTTCAAATCATATATTACAGTTAAATTCATCATACTTTTTCTTTATGGCTTCAGAGTTTGGAGTTACACTTCAAAAGTGTTTCTAGGTGAGCTTGATTTAAATCATGCCTTGGAATAATTTTTACCAAAATGTCTCCAATCCTTCTTTCCTCATGTATTTTAAATTTTTCTTTACAGAGGAAAATAAATTTAGTCTCAAAGAAGGAATGAACTTTAAAGTTTCTACAATAAACCAATAATACAAGTATTAATTGGAACTCACAGTTACTGATGCCCACTCCACTGTTCATTCAGTTTAGCAAAAAAGAAATGTCTTACTTGACAAATATATACTTAAGTAAATTAGAGAGAAAGAGATAGACAAATAGAAAAAGAGACAGAGAGACAGAGATACTATTGTTATTATTATTATTAATTATTATTATTTTGTCCTCTTGAAATAGGGTCTCCTATGCAGTTCAGACTGGCCTTGAGCTCACAGGCTGGTCTGGTACTTGTACCAGTCCTCCTTCCTCAGCCTCCCAAGTGATAGGATTACAGGTGTGAGCCACCACACCAGGCAAGATTATTTTAAAGAAAAGTGCACTCATGGTACATTTCATGCTATTTGGAGTTTTTTGGCTGGTATTCAGGAAGTTCTGCATGCTAAATAAGCACTTTGCTACTGAACCATACCCTCACCTTAGGAAACATACTTTAAATCAAAGATTTATTTTTGTTTTTCTGTTTAATTCTCACTTTAAGAAACATCAGCATATGTAGTTTTCAATATAAATCACCTATATTTCAATGTCTAGTTGACCAATTGTACAAATACTGTTACCCAAGGATCATATTCAATTTTTGCCTTCTTAATTATTTTAGATAGGAATAGGAAATGTGGATTTATCTTAATTACTGTTAAGTACATTTTTTATCTGAAAGATATGAGAGCTGAAAAGCACTAGGTTTGTTGTTAAATTGATTCTCATTCTCTTTTTCCTGCTTTAGTGAAGTCTGGTATTAAATCTAATTCCTTTGAAATTGTTCAAAATCTTGGTAAACACTGTCTTAAATGTAGGTTTACACAGTTGATTTGGCATTTTAAAGTCCTCTCATGACTCCTCAGTGCCTGTAGGGTGAGGTCCAAGTTCCTTTTCCTATCTTACAGTAACCACTTGATCTCTAATATACGTCCAGAATCTTCCAGCTTTATTTATGCTTCCTTTTTTTCATACTTTTTCACTGTGTGAGGCAACTTTTTTTTCCTATCTGCCTTCAACAAATTCAACTTAAATAAACATTATTTTTGTAACTTTTGTATTTTGTAATTTCTTTGAAGTTTTTTCAGTCATTCCATTCCAAGGCAAAGGTATTCCTATAGATAAGACTTCTGGAAAGAAACATCAAGGATCTTGGTAGACTCTTTGCTACTTGGTGACTGCGCTATTTAACTGGTAACTATGATAAAAGATAACAATGTCAAATCTCTAGAAAAAGTCCTAAGGTCATACAACAAAGAGTGACACATTAATTCAAGAAAATCCATTTAATCTCAGTAAGCAGTAAAAGTCACTGAATTTAAACCATGAGCTAGTCTTATCCACACCCCATGTAACAGAAGCTATTCTTTAGGCAGATGTAACAAAGACAATGAAGTTTGTTTTCAAAGTTCCTACTTTGGAGCTATAATATTCACCTCCCAGAGAGGCAGGTCATCAGCATCTGTTAGGCTCTTAACCTTGTTTTCCAGAAACAGTTTTAGCAGGCAGTTTAGCAGTATTAGCTGGGAGAATTGGGCTAGAGATCCCTTTCTTCACACATTTTCCACTCCTGAGGGGCTTGCCTCAGGAGTGGCAAGCCAAGATTACTGCATTTCTCATTATACGCGTGCCCTAGCTTGCATAAGCTGAAGCCTCCATTTTGGGAAAGGGAAACGAACAAGACTAAATGATCACATTACCCTCAAATACACTTGCAGAATGAGGGAAAAAACATACTTTGAGGGCACTGTCCCTGGCCTCAGTTTCATGACAGTGACACAGAGGTTCTGATGTGTGTGTGTTGTGGGGGGATCATTAAGGAGAACATCAAATTTTTTCTTGAGATGGCTGAGCTTATTTACCTTTCTTTTCCCATTTGTGGGTCTCAAACTCAGGACCTCGTGTGTGCTAGGCAAACATTCCAAGAGTTGACTGATTTTTATTTGGAACAGAACATTAAGAAGTTTATGACTAAAAGCATTATTGAAAACAGTGGAAATCTTGATAGTGTGCAATTCAAATTATGTAACTTTCTGATACTAACAGTGACAAGCAAAGCAGCAGATGAACCAGGTTACTAAGGAACTGAGAAAGATACTTAAGTGAGCCCTCATGAGATCACACTCATTGCTAGACATGTGGAAAGTTGTACATATAGGCTAGATTGTATCCACTGAGGAGCAATTTGAGCAGATGTGGGATAGGCTATAAGCTTTCCTTAGGCCACACATGTAGCCATTAGTAAAATAAAGAAGACTTAAGACTGAAAATGCTTAAACTTTGATAATTTTATTAATAGCATGCTACTGTGAAGTAAGGACAACTCCTACCTTGGCAAGCTTAGCAATAAAATCACAATTGTCTCTAGTGGAATAGAATAATGTGCCTTCTGAAAAGCAACTAGAGAAAGAAATTTTGAACCACCTATCTCTTGCTGAATGTAGAACAAAATAATAAAGTCCCTGAACTTAGAATGGTCACATATTATATCATTACATTTATGTGAAATATACAGAATGAACCAGTCTATAAAGGAAGAAAGTGGATTAAATTCACAGGACTGCAAGGAAGGAAGGATGGGGAGGGAGTACTAAGGCTATAGAATTTATTTTAATGGGATAAGCATATTCAATAGTGGTTTCACTTGTAAAAATCTGTAAATAAATACACTAAAACCACTGAATTTCATGCTTTTAAATTTTTTGGTACAGTTTTGCAATATATACAATTACATTCCTCATGAGGAGGTGGTATATGTACATAACAAATCTTAATTGCTTTTCATTCCCTTGCTCTACCCTTCTATCCCCCTCCATCCATCTCTTATTCCTCTTCTATTTTGCAAAATGCTATCTCCCTGTTTTCTATTATCTTTTATTTGCACTTTATTTATATTTTGAGTGTCTCATATAAGAGAAATCACATTATACTTACATTTGTATATCTGAGTTATTTCACTTACTATAGTATTATGGTTTCAAAGTTCATGTGTTTTCCTAAATATGATTCAAATTTACCCTTCTTTATGACAGAGTAAGACTCCATTGTGCATAAATGTCATGTTTTCTTTATCCATTCATCTGTTAATGGACATGCAGGCCACTTCCAAGTTTTAGGTATGAGTTGTGCTAGTATGAACAAGGCAATACATGCTATATAGAAGCAGAGTAACTGGGTTGAGTAGAATTTCTATTTTTAATTTTTATGAGAAATTTCTATACTGATTTTAATAGTGATCATACTTTCCATTCCCACTAACAGTATAGAATGGTTTCTTTTCCCTCTGCAGCTGAACCAACATGCCATTGTTTGGTTTTTTTGATGATAGCCATTCTTTCTGGAATAAGATGCAATATTGGTGTTGTTTTAAATTGCATTTCTCCAATGGCCAGAGATATTGAATGTTTTTTCATGTATTTATGGCCTGTTGTACTTTTTTTGAGAAATATCTATTCATTTCAGATGCTCATGTTTTATTGAGTTTTTATTTTGGATGTCATTCTTCATATATTCTAGATATTAGTTCTCCATCATGGACTAATTGGATAAAAACCTTTTTTCAACTCTGTAAGTTTTATCTTTGTTCTATTGGCTGTTTCCTTTGCTGTGTAAATTTTTTTAAAATTTGACATGGTCTCATTTGTTAATGCTTTGTGCCATTTCTTGTGCAACTGAGATTCTGTTATGAAAGTCATTGACTTTGCCTAAATGTTCAAGAGTTTTACCTTTTTTTTATTTTGCAGAAGATTCTTTGATTCTGTTTTAACATTTATGTTTTTGATCTATTTTAATTTTAGTTTAGCAAATGATGGGAAGGATGGGCTTAGATTCAATTTTTTGCATAATGATAGCCAGCTTACCCAGCATCATTTGTTAAAAACAGTGTATTTTGTCTAGTGTAAATTTTTGGCTACTTTGTCAAATGTCAGAAAACTGGATGCGCCTACAGGTGATTCTGGATGTTGTTCCATTGATCCATATGGCTGTTTTTATGCTGGTACCATGCTGTTTTTACCACCAAGTCTTTTTAGTATAATTTGAAGTCAGGGATTGTGATGTCTTCTGCTTTGTTCTTTTTTGCTACTCTGAATCTATTCTGTTTCATGAGTTTTACTATTCATTTTTCTAGTTCTGTGAGAAATGACACTGGTATTTTAATTGGGATTGTCTTTAATCTGTATATCAGTTTTATAAGTATGACTAATTTGATAATATTGACAATATCCAAAAATAGGATATCTTTCTATTTTATGACATCCTCTTTAATCTTTTTCACTGTACTGTAATTCTTGTTGTAAAGGTTTTTTCACTTCCTTGGTTAGGTTAATTCCTGCATATTTAATTTTTTAATGATATTGTGAATGGTATTGTTGTCCTAATTGCTTTGAGTTTATTATTCATGCACAGCAACGATATTGATGTTTTTGTGTTGACTTTGTATCTGGCTATATTATAGAATTTATTCATTCTAGGAATTTTAGTTGAATTTTTGGGTCTTCTATATAGAAAATCATGTCTCATGCAAATAATGATAATGTGACATCTTCCTTTCTAATACACATCACTTTTGTTTTTGTCTCTTGCCTGATTGCTCAGGCTAATGTTTGAAGAACAACATTGAATATGAGCATTGATAGCAGACATTTTCTTGTTTTTCTTCTAGAGGGAAAGCTTTCAACTTTTCCCCATTAGACATGATGTTGGCAGTAGTTTTGTCATAAGTGACTTTTATCAGATTGAGATATGGTTCTTCTGTAGCAAGTAAGCATTCTTTTTTCTCATGATTGGATGCTGGGTTTTTGTCAAAGGCTTGTTCTATATCTGTTGAGATGATCCTGTGATTTTTGTCCTTGAATTTTGTTTATGTCATGTATGACATTTATTGATTTTTGCATATTGAAGCATTCCTGTATCCCTGGGATAAAGCCTACTTAGTGTGTAATATATTTGAGAATTTGTTGTATTCTGCCTGCCAGTATCTTGTTGAGGATTTGTGTATCTATGATCATTAGCATTTTCCTGCCAGCTTGAACTACTGGTGTGCATGCATGACTGTCCTATTGGACAGCTTGAACCATTTATGGTTAGCTATTTAACATCAGACAAGGGAATTCAAATTAGAGCCACCTGACAGCAAGGCATATGAATTATGACTCTGTTATTAATGTGTTAAATAGATTGGCCTATATTTTTCTTTTTTCATTTGTGTCCTTGTCAGGTTTTGGACTGAGGATAATGCTACTATACAGAAATAAGTTTCATTATCTTTCAAATTCATGAAAAAAGTTTGAGGATTATTGGTGTTAATTCTTCCCTGAAATTTTTGTAGAATTTAGCAATAACTTCATCAGATACTGGTCTTTTTCTTATTTAGTGGTTTTTAAAAAATTATTACTTCAATTTCATTGTATGTTACTAGGTTATGCAGAATTTTTTATTTTCTTAGTTCAGTTGTGGTAACTCCTAGGAATGTTTCTGTGTCTTCCAAATTCTCTCTTTTTTTTTGAAATACATGTTTTCCAAGTAGATATTAAAAATCTTCTAAATTTCAAGTGTGTCCACTATGATTTCACCTTTCTGATTTCTAATTACATTGATTGAGTTGGATATTTTCTTTCCTTTCTTAGGTAAGGTTGGCAAAGGAATTGTCTATTTTATTCTTTCAAAGAGCCAGCTCCTTAATTCACTGTTTCTTTGGTTTGCTTTTTAGTCTCAATTTCGTGAATTTCTGTTAGGGCTTTACAATTTCATTTCTTGGATTTGCTTTGGATTTGGATTGCTCTTGGTTTTTGAGGTCTAGGCAATGCACCACCAGTATGTTATCTGGGCTCACTTCTGTTTTTCTGATGTGGGCATTCCCAGATACAAACTTCTTTTTTAGTCCTGCTTTTATTGTGTCCCACAAGTTCTGGTATGTTCTACTGGTATTGTCATTTGATTCCAGAAACTGCATAATTTTTTTCTTTATTTCTTCTGTGGTTTTTTGGCTATTCAAGACTGCACTGTTTAATTTCCATGTGTTTGCCTTATTTTTGTGAGCTTTTTGTCATTAATTTTTAGTTTCATCACACTATGTTCTGATAATCTGCATGGGATAATTTTGATTATTTTTCATTTCCTCCATGGGCTATCAAGTCACCTATTTTGGAGAAAATTCTGTGTGCTGCAGAAGAACGAGTAATCTGTTGTTGGATGGAACACTGTAGATATCTATTAAGTTTATGTGCTTCAAGGTTTGGTTCAACTCTGATATTTCTTTGGCTTTTTTCCAAGTGATCTTTCTCTTTGTGACAGTAGGATATTGAGGTCCCTAACTATAATTGTATTGATGGTTATCTGACCATTTATGTCCAATAGTATTTATTTTATGAAGTTGTGTGTATTGGTGTTTGGTGCATTATGTTTATAATTGTTATCTCTTCCTGTTGAATTGTTCTCTTAGCCACTATGTAGTGACCCTATTTGCTTTTTCTGATCAGTTTTTGCTTGAAGTCTACCTTGTCTGAAAATATAATAGCTATGCATGCATGTTTTGGGGTTCTCATTGAAAGCAATCGAGCTACTTCCAAACAGCTAACAGAGCAAACTCATCTATGTGGCAAAATTGTGAGAAGATTTAGCATGCCATATTGTTTGTCATTCTTTGAATTTTACTCTATGGATTCCTTTTTAGATTGAATGGTTCTTATATACAGCATATCAGTTAATATTATTTTTTGATCCATTTTGTTCAATTTGTGTCTTTTAATTGAAGAATTGAGACTATTTATAATGACTGTTAGGATGAGCAGTTAAGCAGGAGGGGAACAGGGGACCAACAACAGGAAAATAATGCAATGACAGAAATAAAGCAGTAACTTGCAGCAATAGCAGTCATTGTTTCTTTTGGGGATATCCTTGAGGGTCTTTTGAGTGTTGATTTTGTGGTCATGATTTTCATAAGTTGTTTTTTGTCATCAAGATACTTTATTTCTCCATCTATTTTTAAAGATAATTTTGTAAGTTACTTCATTTCTGTGCTGGAAGTTGGTTTTGGGTTTTTTTAGGGGTTGCAACACTTAACTCCAAGATCTTCTGCCAGTTCGTGTTGAGAAGTTTGCTGTAATTCTGATGAGTTTACCTTTATTAGTAATTTGTTCATTTTCTCTAGCAGCTTTTAAGATTTTTATTTGTGTTAGATTTCTGGAGTTTTGACTATGATGTATACTATAGTAGCTTCTTTCTGATTGCTGTTATTTATGATTTCCTATTCCTTACTGCACTGTATGTTAAGTTCTTGTCCATATTTGGAATTTTTTCTGCTGTTATTTCTCTAGTTCAGGTTTTCCAATGCTATTTCTATCATTTTCTGGAATTTCACTAATTTCCATTAGTCTTAGATTAATCTTCCTCATGTTGTCTAGCAGTCAATGGATCCATTTTTCATATTCTCTTGTTGGTTTAAAGGCATCTCTGAGTAATGTTCAATGACAGCCCTATCTATTGTTCAGATACTGTCCTCACATTTGTCACTTCTGCTA
This sequence comes from Dolichotis patagonum, assembly GCA_004027295.1. Taxonomy (NCBI): domain Eukaryota; kingdom Metazoa; phylum Chordata; class Mammalia; order Rodentia; family Caviidae; genus Dolichotis; species Dolichotis patagonum. The sequence goes on from PVJX010010659.1 coordinate 8,723, forward strand.
CCCCAAATTTCTTTAAAGTTTTTAATCTCCAGAATTTAGCTTTGGTATCTTTCATGGACTCTAATTCTTTTCTATGCTGGTTATTCATGCTTTGAACTATTTTGTTTTTTCTTCATCTAGAAATTTTTATTAGGGTCTTCTGTATAATCCCTGATCATTTTGTTTATTAAGTTTTTTATCTGCTTAGCTATATATATCCTTTGAGCTCACTGAACACTTTATTGATCTGTTTTTAAGTCTCTTCTTTTACCATTTTGAGTATTTCAGCTGCATGGCTTTTGATTTGTTCCTCTCAAGAATACTTTTGGGGGAGATGAGATTTTGGGAGGCATTTTGTTGCCTTATTGTCTCAACTGCTGGTTTATGTGTAACAGTGAAGTATGAGGGTAGATTATAGTGGAAGACTTTACTAGTATAGTAGTATGGAAATCTATTAAATTAGTGGTATACTTTTCAGTGATGTACTGCAGGGATGGCACACCCTGGGCCCTTGCTTCTGTCCTAAAGTCCGATCCTCTCCATTAATTTTGGAGGGGAGAACAAAATGCAATTGGACCAATACCCAGTTCTCTAGTAATGGACTGCAGTATTCTTAGTGACATAAAGGCAACCCAAATTTGGCATATAGAGATAAGCAATTAATAGCAAAAACCATGCCACCCTGGCAATAGTAACTAAATCTGCATCAATGAATAACAACTTGGATATGAACATTACATAAGAATTGATAATATACTATCCTTTACCACAAAGAAGGGTTCTATAATTATAGGTTAAGTACTAAGATAAATCAAATATTAATCTATAGTATCTACTAAGTGTAATAATTATACCTCCAATGAAGATAGAAAATAGTTGGACAGTAATAGCATGAAATTAGCTATCTATAGATTAACAACTTGACATTTTACCTTGAGTGGCACTCAGGAAGCACATTTGCATACTGACTATTCTGAGTATGGCTCAGGCAGGTACCATTTCAACTAGTTACTTCTCATATTCAATAAGTTTAATAAAATTGTCATTTTTATGTTTTTGGTTATATTATCTTATAAGACTTAACAAAAATGCAATTTTGATTATCCTGCATTTAAATAATTAGGCTTGTAAGTGTTTAACAAAAGTTACATTAATAAAAATAGAAGGGATCTAGAACAGAATGAATGAAGAAAACTTTTAAAAATCAAGCAATGGAAGATGAGCAGGATGAGAAAAATATGAGATAAAGGATCTTTAAGAGTATCAGCAAATTAGCAGAATTAGATAAAAGCAACCAAAAGAAATGTGATAAAAAGATGAGAAAGAGAAAAGTAAAAAAATGGAAAATAAGAAAAATAAAAGAAAGAAACACTCCAAACACTGAAAAACTAATGAAGAAGAGAGAGAAAGTGAGAGAGAGAGAGAGAGAGAGAGAGAGAGAGAGAGAGAGAGAGAGAGAGAGAAGGAAATGAAACAAAAAATCTCTGTATTTTTGATGATAGTTTCTTTCCAGGATTTGTAGCTTTAGAGTTCAGCAAATCATGTTTTTTTTTTCCACCTATCTTTGCAGCCTGTGGATTTGCAAGGTGGTTCCCTGCTTTCAGAGGGCTCTGTCCTTGTACCACTGGCTGTGACAACTGCCTAACCCAAGATGCATCCTTGCTCATGTTGGCAGATGTGGAAAGCAATCAGGTTTCTGGACTGTGCTGGGTATAGGTAGCTTGTTGGGGTCTCAAGTAGGCCACTGGACTTAATGTCAGAATTTTCAGGCCTAACACCCTCTGAAAGCCACATATGGGCCTGGCTTCTTACCATAAAGGTAAGCCATGTGTCCTTTCCAGTTAAGCTTTAGCAACCAATGGGAAGGGGTCCTATGTCTAGCCCATACCCTGTCTGCACTGTCCTTGTGGCTGTCTCTCCCTGGGTGACTATGTGGATAATAATGGAGACTCTGTAGTGAAGTGCTTTGTAGTAGTTCTGTGACTCCTTCTCAAAATGGCTCCAGATTAAACATTCTCTGGCAATATGGTGAGCACTGCACTGGGTTTCTCTTTAATTCTAGCCTGCTTTGGGGAAACGGATTACTTTTGGAGTATAATCCCACACTATTTTGTAGTTTATATAACCATCAGCTTTTCTTTAGACTTGCGCTGCTCGGCCATTTCAATGTTTCTTCCTGGAGCTCACAACCATGGGGGCTTAAAATTCTTGTGTTGCACAGTCAGATTCCCCTCCCTGGAATCCTGGATAATCTGGATTCTAGGGCCTGGAGAGGCTATATTATCCTGGTTATCACTAATTTCACCCCCCCATCTCAAAAGATTTCAAATTCTATACTTTAAATAGATGAATTTTATCTTATATAAGTTTTATTTCAATAAAACTGTTTAAAAGACTGTCTTCACCTTATCCATGTTCTTATATCACTCTGTATCATTTTCACATGTGAATTACTTCCAAATTACATTTTTAATAACCATGTTGTTTTCCATTGCCTCAAGATATAGGGTTTGTGGCCACTCCTTAAAGGGATTCATTTGCTACTTTTGGAGTGGGTATGAAAACTTTTGTAAATACAATGAACCATTAACAGAAAATTTGACAATTTTATCTATGCAAATATCTAAAAAGACTAGTTCCATGGGATAGAAAGCTAGAGCGATTCATTGTAAAAAATGTGCTTCTTTGATTAGCATAAATGACTTTTAGCATAGCTTATCCTAAACCTCTCAGTTTTGATTTATCAGTTTCTTCTATCAAATGGTGATGATAATCTGTACCAAGCAGTATTGTGGGGAGGATATATATTATAATTGATATAAAAGTGCTTAAAATATAATTGCACATAGATTATGGTAACAACAGTAATAGTGGCAGTGGTAGGAGCTATGTTGTTTGGCAATGCCTACATATTGCATGCCAGGCACTGTGCTGCATACCTGACATGAATTAGCTGACTTTATCCTACATAACAATCTCATGATTATATATTGTGAATATTCACACTACATAAGATAAAAAACTAATTGCTCAGTTAGTGTGACTATAGAAAATTACACTAATGCTGTGTGATAAAGGGAGTAAATAAATAATAGCTTTCTTCTTTTCCATGAATATTTTTCTGTCATCATCCAATTTAGTTATAGTTACTCAGAAAATGCTCTGTTTTAAATATATGTAGAAGAGAAGCATTTGATCAAATTGTTACAGGACATTTAATGAAGTTGGAGTAGAAGGCATCAAACAGCCTCACATTACTGAGCCCTAAAAAAAGATCTCCAGACTACTCTACTCTTTTTAGCTTCCAAATCATGCATAGGGCAAGAACCACCACATTTCTCATTATTTCTTCATTGTCTAAGAAATGCAGAGTACAAAATACCACTTCTCATAGCTAAAACAGTGTAAGCAAAGTACATCATAGCCCTTTGTTAGCTGTCTTCGAGTGTGGTAGTACATTTTAAGCTACTCTGGTACTTCTTGTATGATAATGTTCCACCCCATCCTGTGTCCCTCATTCCCACTCTGCTGCCAGCTCCCACCTATTTATTTGCCATGACTGCTTTTTTCCCACAAGAAAGCATTTGAAGATTTGGGAAACTGAGCAAGTAGGGGAAGCTGAAGTATCTTAGTTCCCTTTACCAGAAACACACCAACTCACTTTTCTGTAAACTGTATTTGTTCTAGAATTAGTTCATTCATTCATTTATAGATGTAATAATTATTTTAAAAATACTGTAATTAAAGACCAAGCCACATGTTAGGTATGTTGGATATGACACTAAGTAAAACAAATCATGACTGCTTTCAAATAACAATATAGGCCAGTAGACAAGGAAACACACTCATCTTGTTTTCAAGGCTAAGTAACCAGTGCTCCTATGATCACATAGCATTTCACCAAAGTCTCATCCTTCTTTAGAGGTAAGGCATTTGAACCAAGTACTCAAGAGCAGTCACTGGAGTCAAAATAATGAGATCTTAGAGAAAAATAGTGCCAGAATGACAGCAGAACGGAATTATCATGGAATATATAGTCAGAAATCGTGATATTTATGTACAACTTTGTTAATCATTGTTCAGTTAAGACACTTCTCTGTGGTTTCTTTTGCTTGTCTGGAAATGCCATAATGAAAATCTTTACATAGCAGGGCAGTTGAGATTATTAAGTAAGATATCACCCAGTCACTCTATTCCTTGGGCCTACTGCATTTAGCAGTATCTGGACTTATTTTTAAACACTTTCTATGCGTGTTTCATGTACCACTTCCTTAAATAGAAAATCTCTTAAAACAGTTAGGAATTTTAACTGACTTGTCACTATATTGCTAGTCTAATGGTACTTGGTTTATGGTAAGTAACAAATATATTTTTATTGACAGAAAGGATGATGAATTTACAAATGGGCTCATGCCTGCAGAAAGTGTGCTGATGGCTGCAGGTCAAATGAGTCTGGTGTCAGTCATAAGGTGCAGGCTCACTGAGATTATCCACTACCCCACCAAAAAGCTAATGTTGACTTTCTGGGATAAATCAACATGGATTTGAACTCTGTCTCCACACGTTGTCTACCAGCAGCAGCAGAAACAAACCTAGAAGGAGACTTTTCTCTCTCTCTTTGTCTCTCTCTCTCTCTCTCTCTCTCTTTCTCTTTCTCTCTCATTTTTTTGTGTGTGCTTTCATTTTTTTGTTTTGTTTTTTTCTCCTTCATTGTTTGATCTTGTTTTTATATGAGTGTGAATGTGGTTTCTAGCATCTTTGTCGTTGTGATTCTCTTCTGTTCTTCTTTTTATTGCTTCCATCTCTCTTTCCCTCCAGTCTTCTGTAACATATTCACAAAGTTATGGAAATCTTCTTTTGTACTCCAGACTTATTTCTAATCTCTTCCTTTTCTAACCTCTTCCTCTTCTTCCACTTCACTACTTTCTTCCCAACCCATCTTAAATTGTAACCCTGAGGCAAAGTTGATATATTAAGGACTTATATATGCATATAATTTGTTATTTTTTTAGGTTTTGTTATATAACTACAAATTTAATTCATACAGATAAAGATAGCAAATTAATAGTTATCTCAATTTTTCATTTTCTAGACTGTTTGATGCTATTATTATTGATGATAGCATTATAGACAAAAGTGACATAATTGTTCTAAACAGTTGCTCTTGCTGGTATTCCAAGACTGAGATTAATTAAGGATCACAGAAAATACTGTGGCACAGTGCCAAAGAAGCAGGGGCTGGACCAAAGTGAGAGTAACTACTTATTCCCAACAAATTTAAGAGTAAGTATCTTGAAACAGAATAAAAATCTAAAAATCAGCTACACCTGGAAGATACTTTTGGGAGAAGTAGTCATTACTCGCCATATGTAATCTACAAACATCCCCCAGGAATTAAGCTAAAAAAAAGAATAGAAAATGACACATAAACAAGGCAAAGAGGAATAATTAAATATTGATTGGAGTCAATCAAAAAACAGGAGATAGCACAAATAGTTTCAAAAAAACTTTAAATATTTTGTGGCAGAAAACTTCCCTGGTCTAGAAAAACAATTTGACATACAGATAAGACATATAAAACTCCAATTAATCATGATCAAAAAAAATCTACAGCAATACGTATCATAATTAAGATTCTAGAAATTCAACACAAGAATGCAATCTTAAAAGCTATTATGGAAAAGAATCAAATCACCTGTAAAGGAAAGCCCATCAGAATCACAGCTGACTTCTCAACAAAAATCCTCAAGTCAAGGAAAGCTTGGAGTGAAAGTATTTCAAGTTCTAACAAAACAACTTTCAACCAAGATTGATATACTCTGAAAAACTATCTTTCAAAACTAATGGAGAAATAAGATACTTCCATGACAAAGAATATCTGTGGAAAACTATGACCACCAAACCAGCACTCCAAAATGCTTTGAAGGACACTCTCGAAAGAGATAACAAGGACTACAGCTCCATGAACACCAACAGAAGCAATCCATCAGGAAAGCTAAAAAATTAAAGGAGAAATGGGAAAAAGGGGCAGAGCCAATAACAGAAAAATAACACCACAATGATAAGTCAAACATATCAGTTATTACCATCAATTCTAATGGTCTTGATTCACCAATCAAAAGACACAGACTGGCAGAATGGAGCAACAAGCAAGATCCAACAACATACTGTATAAAAGAAACACATATAAGCTAGGCATAATAAGGCATGCCTGTTATCCCAGCATGCAGCAGGTTGAGGCAGGAGGATTACCATGAGCTCAAAGCCAGTTGGGTGGTATTCACCATGATTTGAAGGCCAGGCAGAATTTCATAGCAAGACTGCCTCAAAACAAAACAAAAAATAAAGAAAGAATAACAAACAAGCAAATATAATTTGAAGTGAAAATCATTGACTGAAAATCAAAGAAAGGAAAACAATCCTCCATGCTACAGGAACCCAGAAAAAGCAAGTGTTTCTAGTAGCTATTCTATTTGTAGACACAGTGGAATTCAAGCCAAGACTAAGAGAGATAAAAAAGGTCACTATATCCTTGTAAAGGGAAAAATCTAAGAGGAAGAGACAATAATCATAAATATATGTGTAGCAAATAGCAGTTCACCCAATTATATAAAAAATATTAATGGGCATGAAAAATCGAATAAGCATTAATACAGTTGTAGTGGAGGATCTCAATACCCCACAGTCACAAAAAGATCAATTACACAAAAAAATCAACCATGAAATATTAGAACTGCACCAATCTTTTGAACAAATGGACTTAGTGGATGTCTATAGCATTCCATTCCGCAACATCAGAATATATATTCTTCTCAACTGCACATGAGATCTTCTCCAAAATAAACCACATACCAGCTCATACAAATTGCTTAAGTAACTGCAAAGGAACTGAAATTATCCCATGCATATTATCAGACCACAGTACAATGAAATTGAAAATCAGTGGCAAAGGAAACCATAAGAATTCCATGAACACATAGAAATTAAATAGCACCTTCTTGAACAACCATTGGATCAAGATAAAATGAAAGAATAAATTAGACAGTTTCCACAATTAAATAATAATAACAATACAAAATACTGGAACTTATGAGACACGATGAAAACAGTCATAAAAGGAAAATTTATAGCAGTTAATGCCTGTATTGGGAAAACAGAAAATGCAAATAAACAACTTGAGTGAACCTCAAATTTATAGAAAAAGAAGAACAGGCTAAACCAATATCTTATATGAGGGATAAAATTGTAAAGATCAGAGCAGAAATTAATGCACTGGAGACTAAAAAAATAAAGTATCAGTGAATTGAAGAGGTTTTTTGAATAATAATTGAAAATAAAATCAACACACTCTTATCCAACTGTATCAAAAAAGGAAAGAAAAGACTAAAGTCTATGCAACTGCAAATGAAAAGTATGAAATCACACCTGCAGAAGTCGAGAAGATCATCTATACCTACTTTGAAATCTTGTATTATAATAATGTGGAATATGCTCAAGTAATGGACAGATCCCTAAATATATGTGAATTACTATAGCTCAATCAAGAAGATGTAAAAATTCTAAATAAACCAACATCAGTCAACAAAGAAACGCCCAGGTCTTGATGAATTCACTGCTGAATTTTACAAGAAATTAGGAGAAGACCTAATACCACTATTCTCAAACTCTAACAAAATTGAAAGGAATATTCTCAAATTCATTCCTGCATTACCCTAATACCAAAACTGGAGAAAGGTCCAACTGAGAAAGAGAATTTCAGGGCAATCTTGCTAATGAACATAGATGCAAAAGTCCTCAATAAGATACTGGCAAACAGAATGCAGGAAATCATTGAGAAGATTATATACCATTAGCAAGTGACATGCTTCCCAGGGATGCAGGAATGGTTTGACATGCACAAATCAATAAATGTAATACAGCATATTAACAGAGCCACATACAAAAATCACAGTATCATCTTGATAGCTGAAAAAAAGCTTTTGACAAAGTCCAGCACCCAATCATGGTTTAAAAAAAAGCCTTACAGAAAATTAGGATAGACTTTCCCTCAATCTGATAAAAGCCATCTATGACAAACCAACAGCCAGTATCATGGTAAAGGAACTAAAAACTGAAAGCTTTCTCTTTAAAATCAGAAACAAGATGCGGATGTCCACCGTCTCCATTCTTATTCTACATAGTCCTAGAAACTTTAGCCAGAGCAATTAGACAAGAGAAAGAAATAAGAAGAATTATGATAGGAAGGTAAGAAATTAAATTATCATCAGTTTCAGAGGACATGATACTCTACATAGAAGGTCCCAAAAACTCCACTAAAATTCTGCGAAATTGAATAAGCAAAGTCAGTAGCACAGCTGGATACAAAGTCAGCACTCAAAGATCAATTGCTTTCCTGTACAAGAATAAAAACTCACCAAGAGAGTATTTAGGGCAACAACATCTTTCACAATATCATCCAAAAAATAACATACCTAGGAATGGGTAGATATCCCTTACTTTTATGTAAGGAGAAACAATATAGTGAAAATGGTCATATATCTAAAACCGTTTTACAGATTTAATGTAGTTCTGGTCAAAATTTGTACAGCATATCTCACAGAATTAAAGAAAAAAATCCAAAAATTCATATGGAACCAAAGAAGACCTAGAATGGCAAAAGCAATGCTGGGCAAAAAAGGCAAGGCAAGAAGCATCACAATCCCAATGTTTAAGTTATACTATAAAGCTACTGTGATAAAAACAGTCTGGTATAGAAAAAAACAGACATGAAAATCAATGGACTGATTAGAAGATGCAGAAACAACTCCAGACATACTCATTCATCTTATCTTTGACAAAGGTGTCAAACACATTCAGTGGAAGAAAAATAGACTCTTTAATAAATGGTGCTGCAAAAACTGGTTCTGCAATGCTGAAGATTAAAATTGAACCCATATCTTTCATCATGCACTAAACTGAATTCTAAATGGATCAAAGACCTAAATATTTAAATGGAATAATTAAATCTTCTGGAAGATAGAATAGGTAAAATTCTTGAAGAGATTGATGTGGGCAAAGACTTTATGAATAAAACCACAATTACACAGAAATTATCAAAAAGAATAAACAACTGGGATCTCATCTTACTAAGAAATATTGTACAGCAAGTGAAGCCACCAACGGAGTGGTGAAAACTCACAGTGTGGGAGAAAATATTTGCTAGCTGTTCCTCAGACACAGGATTATGGTCGAGAACATACAAAGAACTCAAAAAAAAATCAGACCTCCCAAATTTAAAGACCCAATCCAAAAATGGGTATCTGAGATGAATACATACTTCTCAGATGAAGAAGTATAAGCAGCAAATAAATATATAAAAACATATTCAGCACTGGTCCTTTGAAAGATGCAAATGAAAACACCACTGAGATTCTATCTTACTCCAGAAAGAGTGGGTATTATCAAGAAATCAACCAATAACAAATACTGAACGTAATATAGAGGAAAAGGACAATTCTTCACTGTTGGTGGAAGTGTAGACTAGTATAACCACTGTGGAAAAGAGTGTGGAGATTTTTGAAAAAGCTCGGATTGAAGGTCCCACTTGACACAACAATTCCCCTTCTGTGTATCTTCCCAGAAGAACTGAAAACATCGTACCACAGTGATATATGTGCACCCATGTTTATAGCAGCACAATTCATAATAGCTAGATCTTGAAAACAATCCAAATGCCCATCTACTGAGGAATGGATAAAAAAGGTGTGGTCTTTCTATACAATAGTGTACTACTCAACCATAAAGAAGGATAAACTGGAGACTTTTATAGGTAAATGAATGTAACTTGAGATCATACTCATAAGTGAAATTAACCAGATGCACATATGCAGACATTGTATTGTTCCCTAGTGTGAGAAGTTGAAAGAATAAATAAGATTCAAAAGTAGAGAGAAACTGGGATGGAAGAATGAAGAAAAGAAGGAAGGGAAAAGCAAAAAATTATATACAATAGTTAAGATAGTTATACCATTAATTTCTCTTATTTCATTGAAAAGAAAGTTTTGGGCTAATATTGTTCAGACAATTAATTTTCTATATCTTATACTCTTAACTAATTTAAGGATAATATTAGGCAATGTATTAATCTTTGTTAATCTCCTATTATTGTTTTTTTTTCTTAAAAAGAGCAGGACTACACTGAGGAATTGAAAAATGATGGTACACCTGAAAAAAACATATTGAAAAGGTCGAAGAGGGTGAGATGAGTATCTAGAAATAAGCCTTGAATGCCATGGTGATACTTTGAATTTAGATCCTACATGCCAGATGCTTTTCTGTTGCTCATTTAATAAAAGTGTACACACACAGGTTGGACCTGAAACATGACTTCTGACTTAGAAGAGCAGAAGTGAAATTAGAGTGCTGCATTGCTCATTTATCTTCTTGTGACTCAATATATTCATGAATTAGGACCACAGTGATAAGCTATGCAGAGTTATATATAGAGAATAGTTTCAGAAGCAAATGTTTTTGGTAGGGTTCTTACAGCTTCTATGTGAGAATAAGAGAGGAAACTAAAGAGATTGAACAAAACAGTTATAGTGATTTGAAGGCAAGGCTGTTGGGGGGCTGTTCATGCATAAAAATTAACAGATACTAGTCACAGATTGACTGATTGGACTGTAGTGTTAGGTGGGTGCCTTGAGAAAGGTTATTACATTGAGGTCATAATGATTCAGGTTTTCTGAGTTGAGTCATTGGGTATTGCCATCCACTGTAAGTAACTGATAGTCTCATAGTTAACCAGATAGTTAATCTAATAATCTGATAGTTAATCTTGGAGTCAGAGATTTGATTTCAAACCTTGAGGCCATTATTGATCTATAGCAGAATGTTTTAGGTTTCTCAACCTCAGTGCAGTCCCATGAAATGAGAATAATGATACATCATTCATTTGCTGTAAAAGCTAAATGAGATTAAACTATATAGAGTATAGTATTTTAGGTGGGATATTTGTATATGCCAGCTCTAAGTATTTTGCTCTATGTTGTGATGCATACCAGATTAACATGGGATTAAGGATTTTTAATCTCCATCAAGGAGCTCCCTCTACACTATCAAAATCAGTCTCTTAATTTAGAGAGCATAGTACTTTTTTCCAAGTGTCAAGTTAATACCTGGCCTAGATTACCTTAGGTTCCGCATCACTGTACATCATTTAAGAGATCAGCATGAGGTCTGTTGTTGATTATCCCAAACAAGCTGTTTTTGTACCTCCTGTAAATTGTTTGGTCCAATATGAAATGTTTAACCTTGACTTTTTAGTTGTAGACTCAGTGTGGAATCTCATTAGCATTTTGTTGTCCATATTGTGTCTGGTCACGTGGTGCTATCTTTCTTCTTTAGGTTTCCCAAGTTCCTAGACACTTGGATGAACATTTTTCACATTTCATAAACTACATCATCTGTGTTTTCCCTACGCAAAGTCACAAAAGTACTTCAAAGATGCAGTAGGTTTTCCAGTGTATTCATAAGTTTGGGATAAAGGAGGTTATCATGACTGCTACTTTTCTGCTTTATCCACAAGTGTCTGATATAGGAGACAGCATTATGATTGCAGAGCTCACTGGACTGGAAGTCAGATATCTGGACTCTGACTTCAAGGAAATGTTGGAGTGGCATGGAAGAATTAAAGTGTTCCAGGCCCTTTCTCATATATTGCCTGAAAGTCTTGCCACAATAGCCTTTTGAGTCTAGATTGGTATTCTCCTCTTTTGATGGTTTTAAGGAAATTGATGAGCAGGAAAGTTAAATTGATACTGAGTCTAGTATTCAATGGTTAATGATCAATAATGGTTGAATTCAAACTTGGTACTCCGTATCCCTAAGAGCCTTTGTTTTTCTCTCTTACGATGCTACAACTTACTAAAAAATGTATTTAACTCTGAATCTCTTTTGCATCAAAAGTGAAGTGGTTCTTTATAACAGTTACACTGTGTTACAATAAATCTCAATCACACGTAAAGTAGGGAAAATGATATACAGGAATTGATCTTCATGACAGTCAATGGTATCTGAATATAATCCCCAAAGCACAAACAACAAAAGAAAAAAATTGCAAATTGGAATTCATCCAGTTTGATAGTTTGTGTTGCAAATGATATCAATAAAAAAGTAAAAATTCAACACAGATTAAGTACTTGTATATCATAGACCTGATAAGAGTATTGAATGCAGAATATTTAAGCTATTCTTACAACTCAGTAACAAAAGACATGTAACCTAAAGATTTGCATAGGCATTTCCACTTATCAGATACACAAAGGAAAATGCTCCATACCATTAGTCACTACGGAAATGAAAATCATGACCAAATATAGATACCACCTAACCTCTACTAGGATGACTTTAACGAAAGCAGAAAAACAATAAGTGTTAGCTTTGATATAGGCATATTAGAACCCTTATAAATTGCTGGTAAAAATGTAAAGTGACATGGACTTGGAAGGGAGAGAATCAGGCTTCACAAGGAGGTGATCCCCATCTGGAAACCAGGGTCCTGTGCAGGCCACTGCTGGAATGGGGACAGCCACTCCCAAGCATTTCTTTGTAAGTCAGTGCCATTCATGGACTGCAGGGGGAGAAAACCAGTCCTCACAAGGAGGTGATCCTCACCTGGAAACCATCTCATTTTCATTGTTTTCTTGAGTTGGGTTTTATTCTCTTTTGTTTTGTTTGATCATGTTAAATCTGATGGCATGAGCAGCTATTTAAAAGATAGGAAGACATATAACAGTAGCAATTTTGGATTTGCTGTTAGCTTATTTTGAAGCCCTTTATTGCATTAATTGTTTTTTTTTCACTGTTTCTACTCTATTCTGTCCTGTTTGATTTTTACCATGTCCAAAAGTATATGCAGCTATTTTGAAGACAACAAAAGGCATTGTGGCAACTATTGCTAATTTGGTAAGGTTTTGAAGTCCTGTATCACTTATACTAGCTTATTTTGATTGGCTTTATTTTGTTTTATTTTCCTTGGTTTTATCCTCTTTAAAATAATTTTTTTAAATGTAAAGTGGTATAGCCCCTTTAGGAAAGAGTTTGAAAGTTTCTTCAAATGTTAGTTTGATCTAGCAGTTTCATTCCAGGATATCTACTCAAAAGAAGGGAAAGCAAGCATACACACACACACACACACACAAATTGTACACAAATGTTCATTGCAGCATTGTTCAGAATAGCCAAAGAGTAGAGAAAACTCAAACACCCACCAACTAATGGATTAAAGTACAATATGTAGTATATATATCCATTGCTATTATATGACAATAACAAGAAATGAAGTACTGATGCATGCTATAGTGTGGATGATCCTTGACAACATTATAGTAAATAAAACAAACAAGTCACATATACCACATGATTCCAATCATACTAACTGTCCATAATAACAATAACAAGAAATGAAGTACTGATGCATGCTACAGTGCAGATGATGCTTGAAAACATCATGGTAAATGAAACAAGCAAGTCACAGAAGAACATATGCTGTATGATTCCATTCATATTAACTGCCCATAAAAATAAAATCTTTAGAGACGAAAAAGAAAGTAAAGTTTCTGGAGTCTAAGAGGAAGGAGTAGTGGGGAATGGCTCCTTATGGACATTGGATTCTTTTCTAGGGTGGTGAAAATCAATCTTCCCTTTTCTCCATGTATTTTTCTTTCTCTACAATATCTGCATAGCCAAGAAGGCTCTTTTTTAGTTTTTAGAATATCAGACATTTCCTTTTTCATGACATGACAAAGCTGAACACAGACAAGTTTTATATCACACCTAACCATATAGAAGGCACAGAGTAAAGTCCTTCATTTGTATTGGTTAATGTCATTCTCACAGACCCCTCTAGAGGTCAAAGTATCCCCAACTCTCCAGATGGGGTAAGTGGAGATCAGAGAGCATTAAAGGTTTTGCCCAAAGTTCACTGGTGGTAGCCAGATTCCAACCCAAGTCTGGCTAGAGTAAAGCCTTGCTAAGTTGACATTCTTCTCCCAATTAAGAAAAACTGCTCTATGACTTTTGTATTTTATCCTGCTTCCAAATTATTGAAGAACTTGTTCAAATGAGTCATTCTTTTAAAAATATTACCAAGTTCTCCTTGGGAGAAAGAGTGGGGAGTAGGGAAAGAAGACAAGAGAGAAAACAAGAGAAGGGGCAGAGAGACTGAGGAACTCAACTGCGTGCTGAGGGTTCCCAAGCCCAACCTCTCCGTGGCTGATCTTGCAATTGCAGGCTAATAACCTCGGTCTTCTTTTATTTAATTAGTTGTGCAACTTTTGGAAAATAGCAAGTTGTGTCCCTCTTCAGAATTCATAAGTTATGTGGTGCAGCAGTTGCTCCAGGCTCACAAAACCAAATACCCTGCCTTTGGATGGTAAGTAACCATGTAACTCAGAGAGTATGCAGAAACACACTGTTGCATGCAAATTCTTTACTTATTTTCAAAACAAACCTCTGCTGCTGTGCTTATAGTTGACATTTTCTGGGAGATATTTGAAGCTTCTGATTTTTCATTTATTATATACTGTTATAGTCATACAAAGAATACATGAAACATGTAAGTTATACAGCATAACAATTAAATGAATATTCATGAACCTTAATTAAAGAACCATCATTTTTAAAAAATTTTTATTTAAAGAGAAAAAAAAGCAAAACAAAAAAGGGTGAAAATAATACAGAATTTCAAAAAAAAACAGTAAGAAATCACTAGTTGATAAATTACATATTGTCCTCTTAGAAATAGTTGATCATGTTACAAAATTAAAGCATACAAAGTAGACATTCAAGCAGTGAAGCTGCAAAGAGTTCTGTTCAACTATCCAACAAAAATTTAGTAATACGGTTATCAATCCTACATACTTAAACATACATGCAGTTACATTCTTTAGAGCACTTTCTTTTCCTCCTTTTGCTTTTTTAAGTCCATTATCTGTTTAGTTATACCATGATTAAGCTTGCTCAGTACCTTACTGATCTGCTTTGTTGTTATTTCCTTTTTAATCACCTTATATAATTCTGGTGGGTTTTTTTTTGAAGGTAGTAGAAATACAACAAAACAAGACAGAACAAAGTCATTTGAGACAGTGCGGTGAATTTGATACAGAACGTCACAGCAAGTTACCTGTATAACAGTAATAGATACCTTTGTATATCTCATTATCTTCACAATAGTGGTCTAGTTAATTAAGTATATCAAAATCAAACCAAAGTGAGAACATTATAAAATAAATCGAAAGAGAATATTGAATAGAGCAAAACAAATAATCATAATGAAATACAACTGAAAACAACACTTGCTTTCAAAGAGAAGATAGAGGAGAACCCCTATATTTGCCATGTTGCATACAGTCATCCTGCCAAGAGATGCTCAGACCTCTGTCCCCAGTTGGTAATGGGGGCGTGGGTTTGGGATGTTTAATCCCAAGCCCATGCACTGGTAGGATCAAGAGACACTACAGTGTCTCCTCCTGGCTCACGCCGGAGGAAGGCACTTACCAAGAGGGTGGGCAAATTGCTTCTTTCAGCAGGCACCTGGATTCCACCATGGCCCTGGCTGGGTCACTGGGGCCTTGCCCTGAGAATCACCATTGTTAAGTCCAACATTATATCAGCTCTAATAGAATGCAAACTTGGTAAAGGCATGGAATTTTATCTGTTTTGTTCACTGTTGCATCCCTCAGCACCTAGAATGCTGATATGGAGTATCAGTTTAATATTTTTTAAATAAATGCATAAATCTACTTGTATCTTCCTTTGTCAGAATGAACCTGTCCTTAGAACTATACTATTCTACACCCCTGCATATTGTTCACTAGAATTTTGATTTTTTCACTTATATGTTCCTAAATAACATAGTTTCTGTTTCTTATTGAAATTCATGTAATATATTTATATATATGCTTTTGTGGGTTAGGTATGTTATATAATATTAAAATGTGAGCTAAACCTATGTATATCTTTACCCTGTTCCTTGTCATTATTGAATTTTTTGATTGAATAAATGTGCTATATTGTTTATCCTTTCTTCTATCAGTGGATTTTACCATTTATTCTTTTATAATAAAACTACTATGAGCATTCTTTCATGTGCCTCCTCAAATATATGCACATGAGTTTCTCTGAGATACAAACCTAGGAGAGGAACTGCAGCTATAATTTTCACTTCCAACTCCCAAAGTTTAGTTCATAAATCAGAACTGCAATGTGACCTTTGTCCACATTAAACCATGTTGCGATGGGTGCTGTTTAAAATATTTTGAGAAGAGGACACAGAGACAGAGAGAGAGAGAGAGAGAGAGAGAGAGAGAGAGAGAGAGAGAGAGAAAGAGAGAGAGAGAGAGAGAAATTGGTAAGAAGTTACTCAGGTCTTTAGTTAATGTGAGTTGTAGTTCATAAAATTTCATATTATAAAACACTTTTAATTCTCCATTTATTCATTCTTAATAGTTATTTTTGTGCAATGTGTACTTTATTAAACTCAAATTTAATAAAATGTTAATTATTTTAGTCTTAATTATAAACTTGTTTAATATTTTAACCACTTTTAACTGCATTTTTTTTTGTCTTTTTGAGACAAGGTATCATTATGCAGTTCAGGCTGGCCTTGAGCTCACTTTGTAGCCCAGGCTGGTCTTGAACTCAAAATGATCCTCCTGCCTCAGCCTCCCAAATGCTGGGATTACAGGTGTGCTACACCATGCCCAGCTGTTTAATTGTATTTTAAATTTCAGCATATATATATATGTATATATATGTATGTATATATATATATATATATATATATATATATATATATAGTTATAGTTATCTTAAATGTTCTAATAATAACATCATGAAGCTTACCCAAAAATTTAACTGGAAATTTTATGTTGTGAAATTACACAGCAGAGCTCTACAACTTTCTCATCTTCCTTAAATGAAACTGTATACTTACAGAACAGCAATTCCTCAGTTTTATTTCTTAAAGAATCTTTACAAAAAAGACATCTTATATGCTCTCTGTGTGTTTCCAATTTGTTTATCTGATATTTATTCCATAATCACTTATAATCACTATTGTTGTCATCATCAAATTTACCCATTTTGATGCCTTATATCTTTCAAAAAATAGTCTTGTCTTTGAGGTACCTTTTCATTGTTAGCAGTCTGCATTCTGCTTTAGAATATCATTTACTATATTGCTTTGCTCTTCTTT
This sequence comes from Dolichotis patagonum, assembly GCA_004027295.1. Taxonomy (NCBI): domain Eukaryota; kingdom Metazoa; phylum Chordata; class Mammalia; order Rodentia; family Caviidae; genus Dolichotis; species Dolichotis patagonum. The sequence goes on from PVJX010010659.1 coordinate 25,938, forward strand.
GTTTCTTGTCTTTCATTACTAGATGATGACTTGTGGAAGGGTGAGAAACACCTTGAGCTATGTCACTAGAATCTAGTCTGTGCCTCATCCGCAAGCCTAGGTGCTAAAAGTTGAGTTGAAACAATCTATCTAAATGTCAACTTTTAGGCCTCATAACATGGTTTGTCAGTGGTTAACAATCTACCCTTTGAATTCAAACTATTAGGATGAAATTCTTGGATTGCCATTTACCAGACATATGATTTTAGGTAAATTTACTTAGTTACTCTGAACATCAGTTTTCTCTTTGGCAATATACGGATAATACAGAGCTATAGGGATGATTGTTGGGAAATTAAATGAGATGATATATTTTAAAAAATGGGTTGGCATGTGGATTACCTAAATACATGTCCTCCTGATTTTATTTGAATTGTTTGTGTTAGTTACAGAAGTTAAGAAGTGGGGAGAGACAGAAACTGGTAAAAAAATTGTACTACTTCTTGTTTTAGGACTGAGGATGTGGACACAACCTTTACCCTAGAAAATGACATTTTAGCCGAGAGAATGACTTTCTTTGCAGTTGACTGAATTGCATGTTGGAAATGAGTTCCTTTAGAATATATGACCCTGCTAACCTTGATGGGGTGGACAGACTCCTGCTTGCTTTCTTACCACATCATGAAAAGGAGAGGAGATAAGCTAGGCCAATATAATCAGTGGCTGGGTTTGCATATCTAAGTAACATTTTGAGTGTTTTCTGTTGTACTTGGAACTTAAATAAAGGCATATATTTGTGTGTTTGAGATGAAGTCCTTGTAAAATATAGTCTCAGAAAAGCTTTCTTTGCTATTGCCCTGTCAGATTTGCTTACTTGCAGTAAAGAGGAAGATAAACTTTGATGCTTTTGCTAGATTCTGATGACTATGGCCAGTATGATAACCAAAGAGCCATTGGTAGATAGTAAAGTTGAGTAATGGGAAGACAATAGGGTAAAAGAAGTTGTGTTGGATTTGGAATCAAATAATCCTGGTCTTGGTATCAAATCAGCTGGGCTTGTCTCCTCTGAGTTTTACTTTTTCATCTGCACAATGGATACATTAATGAGAAAATGAGAAAATAAGCTTGTTTCACCAAGTTGTTTTGAGGTGTTGAAATCATATAGTATAGCAAATAGCAAATAATCCCATTTGGGATTATTTTCCTTCATTTTGTTTGTAAGGAAGATAAACTCATGAAGTATAAAAGTTGCATTCCTGTGGATGAGACTGTGGACATTTTTCATCTATATGAGACAAATTAACCCATAAGTTCACTTGAGTTTTGGCTATGGATAGACATAAGACATTGGAAAGACAAAAACTGGCCCTTGATTAGTAAGACCCATTTGCCATTTCTTTGAACTTGATTTAATTAATGTGCGAGATTAAGAATCACTGTTCTCTGAAGGTTTTAAGATTGGCTTTCTAGCCCTTCCCTTTGTAACCAACTTGAAGAATTCAGGCACAGATATTCTTAGAGATAGGCAGTGACAATAGATGACTGTTGAGTCTTCATCTTTGCACAAGGAACCCCTGAGTCTTATAATGGCCAAATGTTTTGATAGCAACCCAAAATATTTCTCATTACATTGTATATAATTTCTCAAAAAAAATACATCAGATTCTGCTACTTTTAAAGTGTGGACAAGAGGATGCCCATGATCTAGAAGACTTCTAAGGAAAGGGAAGGAGTGAGAAAAAACAATGAAGAATGGTGTAATAATACTTATGTAATAATTATGACACTTCCTGTATGCATTCGTCATAAGGACTACTGTCTGATTTGTATTGTCACTTATTGTAGCAACTCAAGAGGGTAGATATATTATCCCTATTTTACAGATGAGATTTGAGACTCAAGAAACAAAAGTGAGGACATAAAATCACCTTGATATTGGTTGGTTTGGTCATAATCTTCTTTTGGGGGAGGTAAGGTCATAAGGTAATGTTTCATTACTTTGAAAATGTTGCCTGACAACCACCTTAAATTAGGTACCTTAACCATACATTTCTTGCTTTCATTTTTCGCTCACATAGATAAAGCCTTTGAGATTTGTTAATCCCACAGAATTTCTCTGATCCTTTATCAGTCTCCATACTATAGGAAATCCTGCAAAACTCATCCTCAGAAGTCCCATGAAAATTCAGCTTGACTCACTTGAGCAATGAATTATGACTTATCCATATGGTTTACTCCTAAAGACCTTAGAATTTTACTCTCCTATTTTTGTCGCCCATTAACATGTGTTTCTTTGTTTTATGTTTGTCTTTCCAGTTTGGAGAATGCCAGGGACCATGTTTTGCCCATCGACTATTACTTTCCACCCCAAAAGACCTGCCTGATCTGTGGGGATGAAGCTTCTGGGTGTCACTATGGAGCCCTCACTTGTGGCAGCTGCAAAGTCTTCTTCAAAAGAGCTGCTGAAGGTAAAGAGTCTTGTATACTCATTTCTATTTCTCTTTCCTCATTTTCTTCCAGAGAGACATACATACCTTCCAGCACCCAGGATTCATGTCAGGAACATGGTCTTTGGCAGAGCCCTGTCATAGAACCTATGAGCTAAAGAAACAAATTTTCATACTTGCTGCTCACTTGGTTTTCGCTTCCTTAGTTGTATAGGCAATGAAAGTAATAAAGGTGGTCCCATCTGGTTCTTGGTGCTTGGTGAGTCCTAGGAATGAAACACAAATTAATGATTCAAAAAAAATAATTTTTTCCTGCTTGTTTTCCACTCTTCTGCCTATTGAGGGAAAACTTGGTCTTATTAAAGAGATTCGAAGTGGAGAAACTCCAACTGAGTCCCTAGCTTGTTCACTGTGGTGAATAGAAGATTGTTCCTCAGCAAAGATTTCCTGGCCTCAGGCTCATAAAGAAAGTGTTCTCACTGTTCAGCAGACCATCAGTTTCTGCACCTGCTCCCTCCTGCTGCTGCCTCCTTGAGACCTTTCTTTGCAATAATAGCTCCTAGATAAATAAGAGCCCAGAGTGAAGAGGCAGTTTTATCTTCCTAACCTGAGGTCTGACTCTAGATTTGTCCAGAATCCCAACTAAGTAACATTTTATGTGTAACTAAGTGGACAGGGGTCCTGGCTCCTTAGTTGTATTTAGCTTACAACAACTCATGTTTGCCTAGCACCTAGAAGTAGTCACTTTATATCCTATAGCTGAATCCCATCTATTCTAGAGTTTTTATATATGCTAGTGACTCCTTACTTCCTAACCACTTTGGGCTTAAACTTCATATTAATCTATTCCACTCCCCTCTGTGTCCTAAGGACTTCCTTGTCAAAGGGATACTAATGAGCAGCCCCTAGAGAGAGATACTGTGCTTTAGAACGACACCAGTAGTTAAACACCAATATGCATCCTTGCTCTCACCTCCCACAAAGAAGATACTTCCTAATCAGTCCTTTTTCTTTCTTTCCCTGGTCTGGAATAATCCAGTACTATTCAGAAGCAAAACAGAGAGCATTTCCTTCTGTAGCAACTACAAACCATGAGCAGAGTTTTAAAAGACATATATGTAGGGTATACCTTTCACCAGGACCAGGAGAAGATAGCAGAAGTGTCAGTGATTTTTTGGCATTGAGAGAGAAGGTAGAAAGTGAGTGCCCTTTAACTGGTCTCTTTGTTGATAGCCAATCATAAAGCCAATCATCAATTCAGTTAGATAGTAGGAATACATACAAAAACAGAAACGTCATTTCGGGATTTTTTTCTAGTTCCCAAAGCCACAATGATGCAACTAGTATTTTATATCACGAAAAACATGCTGCATATTCCACTATATCACTAAACATCCCATTGCCACTGTTCATACCAGGCTATTATGAGGTTCAGGGTGCCAGGATCTAGGCCTACATTGCTTAGAAAGAGCCTGAGGACAGTGTATATCTTAATAGTATTTATGAAAATATGACTATTGTAAAAGGTACTAAGGAGAAACTCCATGGACTTCAGAGCACTCCCACTTCCCTAGCAGAGTCTCTAATACTTCATATATCCTCATGCCATCATCCCACATGGCCTGTCTCTAGAGCAGGGGATGAATCAGAGCAGCTATCTAGAGTTAGTGTTTCAGGAAGTCTGGCACGATGGTAGTAGTCATATCAGATAGGGAATAAGTTCAGGTTAGCAAGTGAGCAGGCAAGTTCAGTAGTGAGATCAAATTATACTTGATGTGGCCTCTGGGTTTTACAGATTTGGTTCACCAGATTATTTCAGAAAATAGGAGAAATGGCCAACCATATCATGAAGGAGGTTTTGCTGTCAATTTATATTTTGTACACGGGAGCTTTCTGCAGAAGGTAGGACTGAAGGAAGGAGGCACTCAGAAGGAACCTTGCAGTGCTGCCTGGCAAGAGCTGTACTATGACATGGATTCCGGGCTCTATGATAGTAGGAAAGGAAAGATGAGGTACTGGGATGGAGATCACCCAATTTAGAGAGCACTTAGAAATCTAGTGAGGTCTCAAAATGTTTCAAACCCATGAGTGATTTGTATTAGGGAAACTCAGTAGTATTTTCTTTGAGAAAATGACCAACTGTGAGCTCATGAGACTAAAATTACCAATGGATTCCTTGAAAAGTCATGGAGGGGAAATTTTCTGAGCTCTTTGGTTGCACTGGAGTATGGAATCCAGACTCCAATTCTGAACCCTTTGAAGAATATGAGAAGGCAAGTCACAACACACACACGTGTATATGTGTGTGCACACACAAAAAAATTATTGTTTTCTTTCTCCTCCCATCTGTAAAAGTCAGTGGCCTAAGTTTACTGTCATCATTATCCCTTTTGTAGGCAAGGTCTGTCTTATTACTCAAAAAAAATTTTATTGATTTTTTTCCCCATTTCTACAATGCATCTTTATTGCTCAGATGTCCTTTCTAAAGCAATGCCTTGTTTAAACTTGGAATTCTACCTGCTTTGGAAAGAGTAGAAGCACAAATCTTTCTCTTCTTAAGTTGTTTCTTTTTGTCAGTTAACTCAAACTGAGTATTTGGAGTGCTGATTATCACTTTAGTCACAGTTTTCATAAATTTCTGGACTGGGCACAGGTACAAGAGTTAAAAGCCTGGCATGTCAGACAGAAATTCATTTCTAACTTTGGTGGTTCATAAAGTATGAAGCTTAAATGCTGTCACTAGTTGAAGATTCTACCCAATCAACTGTAATCTGGCCAGGTTTTCTTGCAGGTGAAGTATAGGGGGAGACAGGTCTCCATTTTCTCACTGTTAGTAATACTAGAGGTTTGGTTGAGAGTGTGGCTGGGCAGAGAAAGACCTGCATATTTTTGATGGAAGAAATAAAGGTATTAGACATTGGGTAAAATCACAAAAATTTAATTGAGGAAAATTCAGTGAAAGAATGTATGTGTCAGGCTATGTGTGGGTATGGTTTGTGGGTCAAAAACTGGTAGGACTAGAAAAACTAGTTTGTGGAGGAGTGGGTAGGATAAGTGGTGAGATGAAGGGGAGGGCATATTGCATACTAAGAAGCCAAGAAATCAAAGGAAGGTGATACATTCATCTATGCAGAGGCTCAAAGAAGTTTGCGTAGTCTTAGATATGAAATTTTCCCATTTGAATCTCAATTTGAAAAATAAAGGGAATTGAATTAGATGTTCTTAAAATAGCCTTCCAATTTGGGCTTTTTGTGATAGTTCTACAAATTACAAGCATCATCACCATTATTTTAGCAAACACACATGCGTTTATACCTGTGTGCCCTTCTGCTTTTGCCTTCCTAGCTAATGGTAAGTCCCAGAGTCTAATCTGTAAAAAAAATCAATCTTCAAATGGAGTCAGAGCCAACTGACCCAGTGAAGTGTTGATGGGCTGGATTAAAACCCAGTGCTCTGAGGTTCACTTCCCTGTGGCCACTGCTGGAAAATCTGCTGGCCACATCTGGAAAATCAGGATATGAATCGCCATTCTCCCTCATCATGTTTCAAAGAGGGTTAATTAATTCATCATGTGCATTATGTGCTCAAGAATTTACTATTTTTCAAATGTTTTATAGTAAAACTTTGGAGATTATACATCCATTTGTTTTGTACACATGGAGCACTGTTTGGTACACATCATAAAACTGAAACTATAGTTTACATTCTGAACACGGAGAATTACACTATCCTCCCTGATGTTTACAATAGGGCCCAATTTAGTTTCCCTGGTAAATTTTATGTAAGTATGACTTAGATTCTGTCTGTTGCCCAAGGTTTTTGTGAGGGAAGAATTGTAAGTTAACCCATATTGAACTTTTTTTGTCTTTTAAATTCCTGCTTTCCCACCTTGGCTCTTGAATGCTGCTCTTTAGTTGGAATCAGAGTCTGGAGAGTTTTTGGTACATTTCAGTATTGTCTCCACTCTCTGGCTTGTTGAGTAACATTTCCCAGAAGCTAATTAATTCCTCCAGGAGGATCTGCTTGTAGCTTCACCAGAAGCTTGATCAGGTTATCTTTGCTCAAGAAACTGATCCTCACTTCATAAGTCTCAGGAATCTTTTCCCAAAGCTCTTCTTATCTTTCTTTATCTTATTTCTTTAAATGTCACAGCCAAACTTAGAGCAAAAGTTAATAAACAATTTTTTTAAAGGTCCAGAAAATAAATATTTTAGGCTTTGCAAGTCATGTGATCTCTGTCTTAACTACTCAGCTGTGCCTTTATGCTGTGAAAGTAGCCATAAGCAATATACAAATTAATGGATATAGCTCTGTTCCATTAAAACTTTATAGGCACTGAAATTTGAATTTCATTTAATTTTCACATTTATTAAAACCTATTTGTCTTTAAACATTTTCATCCATTAAAAATTGTAAGCTAAGAGTAGTGGTACATGCTTGAAACCTTAGCACTCTGGGAAGTTGAGGCAGAAGAATCACAAAGTCAAGGCCAACCTGGGCAATTTAGGAATTTATCAAGACTATGCGTCAACAAAAAAAGGCTAGAGATACAGCTCTGTATAAATGCCCTGAATTCAATCCCCAGAATAAAAAAAAAGGTAAAAATTAATTGCACAGGCTTCAAAAAGATTTTATACCTTACAAAAACAGATGGTAGACTAAATTTGATTGGTAGGCTGCAGGTTGTTTAATCCCTGCTTCTGATGGTCACTCTTATGCTTACAAGTCTACATTATGAATTTTTGTCTCTTAATCCTCCTCATAGATTACTGATTATCTGATTTTTAAAATCTTTAACAGCTGGCAAAGTTTGTATAGAATGCATAGCATAATAGTCTCTTGGTCCTGAATTGTTTTTACTAAGCAGGAGAAAACATAAATCTAAGAATGATAGAAAAGTATACTGTTTCTTTGTGAGCTAGTAGATCAGTTCCCTTTAAAATATGCAAAGAAGAAACTGAAAATATTTCAAATTTTTTCTAAACTATTGTACAATAAGTTTTGGATGGCTGTGAAGCATGTATGAGTCAGCTTTGCTGGATGCCAAATATACGCCACATGATAAGTAGGGAGGGGTTGGGGGGTTATCCAGTACCAAATGTTATGGAAAAACCTCTTTTCTCATAGACAGTAGAGCTCAGGTGGCCATCTGAGTTGTGGATTTGTCATATATTACCCAATGATTCTCACACATTAAACAGCTTGATTCTGGGCTTCCCCATAACAAGGCTATGCCACACGTTTACAGAAGAAATAATTAACTCTGTAACTGATTGTAGTAACTATCCATCCAAGTCTCTACCAGTGCCCAATTTGGGAATCATACCAAGAATTTTCCATTGATGCTCTGTGGTACCCTGTGCCTGCTTATTTATAGAACATGCATTTTATTAAACAGTGATTAATAAGAAGTTGCTATAGTACCTGTACCATTGTGTAAATATCTGTAATGTTTACATAACTTTTGTCACCTGGACGATCTCTTGAGTCTTTTGCCCCCTCCTATCATGTCCCACTGATTTCCCTTATCTTTTTGTGTGCCTCTGCATATACTGTAGCCAGAAGCTGATTCTATCCCTAAAGAGAATGTTTGGGCTCTAGTTCTACAGTAAGAAACATACTGTCTCTCCAGATAACTGAACTCTGCATAACTGAACTCTGCAAGAAGTCATCATTTTCAAAGCAGTCTCTTCATTATAATAGCCATGTATGCATAGTTTGGAAATCTGTTATTCAGGTGTCCATGCCCCCTCCCCTTTCCTAGCTTCAAGCTTCCAAGGTCGCACGTGTGCTTGGTAAATGCAAACCTATAAAGAAAGGACTGGGATTTGGAAATGCATGCCTCTTTCATAAAACAAACAAACAAAAATGATTAGAATTTTCAGTTCCTTTGCTTCCAGTCTACACTATACCTCCTGACTACAATAGTGCCTCTTACTGTAAACAGCTCATAAGAACTGAGTTGGTAGTAAAACTTCTCATGTTTTCAGTCAATAAACATGTACTAAGTGCATACTACATATAGAGTAATGGGCTCTCACACTCAAGATACAGAGCCTGTTTCGAGGAGCTTATAGTCCACTGGCTCTAATCCTAGCTGTCTTTAAAGGTCCGTAGTGATGAAAGGCCACCATATCTATTCTGCATTTGAACTTCCATTCCCTGGGAAGGAGGGAGAGATCATTCTTTCAGAATTCTATTCTCTTAGAACAAACTAAAACTTTGTCAATTAATCAACACTTAGGTAATAAGTGATGCTGTTGAAATTCAAACCTGTGTCTTTCAGGGCTTAACACAGCATTCACTCTGCTGCAACACAGCTGCCCCTCAAATGCATAACTATGTTAAATGCCTAGGCATACAAGTAGGGCTATGATGAAAAGGAACAAAAGACTTAGAATATGAAAGAAGGAATTTAAAAAGGACATGGCCACTACTGTAGGGAGAAGCTTAAGGAGCCAGTGAGGAGTAGTACTGATAGAAAGGAGGTTAACTTTGTAAGAAAGTGCCCCCAGGTAAAAGCAACTTGTCTTTCACCAGCAAGTGTCTTCATTATGTAGTTTCACAGACCTATGGGTCAACATCATCCTGCCAACTCACATACATCAGAATGGAAAATTTGATTCTGATACAACCAGGTCTGGTAGCTTGTTTTTTTAAAAATTTTTATTAGTACATGTTTGTAGTACATAATTTTTATATTCCTTGTGGGGGGTATATTTGTTTTTTATATAAGAGAAACCATGTGACATATGCCTGATTTATTTCACTTAACATTATCATCTCAGGGAATATCTATTTTCCTACAGATGACTGAAGTTTATCCTTACTTATGGTGGAAAATACTCTTTTTTGTATAAATACTATATTTTCCATATCCATTCATTCAATGACACACATAAGGCTGCTTCCAGAATTTAGCTACTGTAATTGTGCTGCTATAAACATGCATGCATCACTGTAATATATCTTTAACTCTTTCAGGAAGCTGCATAGAGGAAAACAGGAAAGTTGAATGGAATTTCTATTTTTAGTTTTTTGATAATCACCAGACTAGTTTCCATAGTAACTGTACTAGTTTATAGTCCCACCAACAGTGTAGAAGGGATCCTTTTTCCCCACTGCCTCATCAGCATTTTTATAATTTTAAATTTTATCTTATTAGTATATGTGTACAGTATATAAAGTTACAGAGTAAGTACATTACATAAAATGTCTTTATTCATTTTTATTTCCTTTTACCCACTTGTCTCTAGACCTTTTTTTCCATTTTTATTATTATTGTTTTCACATAATAACATTTTATTATTATTGTTTAACATTATTGTTTTAACATTTATTATTGTTTTAACTATTATTTTAGCATTCACTGTCAGTATTAGGTACATGTATGTACATAATACATAATACATCATAAATCTTACCTCTGCTCCTCCCTTTCAGTCTCTTGAACCTCTTCCCATTTGCAAAAGTTCTCTCTCATTTTCTTGTTGTCATTTTTTATTTTGCTTTTTATTTCTACTTTGAATTGCTCAAATTAGAGAAACTATATGGTAGTTAAGCATGTCTGTCTGACATTTTGTTCATATTTTCCAAATGTGTATTCATTTTCATACAAGCACCTCAAATTTATCCTTCTTTATATTTGAATAGTATTCTGTTATGTATAGATACCATATTTTATTTATCCATTCATCTGTTAATGGACATATAGGCTGCTTCCAGGATTGGGCTATTATGAATTGTGCTGCCATAAACATTGGTATATATGTATTGCTGTAATATGATGTCACTAACTTTTTTTGGAAAATATCTAGAAGGAGAATTACTGGGTGAATGGAATTTCTATTTTTAGTTTTTTGGGAAATCTCTATAGTGATTTCCATAATGGTTGTAATAGTTTCCATTCCTGTCAACAATGTACAGAGGTACCTTTTTCACTGTAACCACACCAGCATTTGTTTTTATTTGATTTCTTCATGATTGCCATTCTTTCTGCTATAAGTTCAATTCATAGTGTTGCTTGAATTTGCATTTATTTAATAGCCACAGATGTTGAACTTTCTTTTCATACATTTTTGGTCACTTGTGTTTCTTCTTCTGAGAAGTATCTATTCATTTCATGTGCCCATTTTTTAATTAGGTCTTATATTTTGGATTGTTTAAATTTTTTGAGTTCTTTTTATATTCAAGATATTAATCTGGAAAGTACTTTACAATTTTTTCCCATTGTGCATGTTGTCTCTTCACTCTGTTGATTGTTTCCTTTGTTGTCTAAAAGGTTTTATTTTTGGTTTGACATAATCCCCTTGGTTAACTCTTGCTGCTATTTCTTGTGCAATTGGAGTTCTGTGACTTCAAGAGTTTTACCTATTTTATTTTCCAGTAGGTTAAGTGTTTCAGTTTTAATGTTTAGATATTTGATCCATTTTGATTTTATTTTAGTACATGGTGAAAGATAAAGGTCTGGCTTCAATATTCTTCATGTCAATAGCCAGTTTTCCAGAACTGTTTGTTACAGGCTGTCTTTCTATCAATGCATGGGGACAAAAGTTCACTTTGCCAAAGATAAGATGGCTGAGTGTACTTGAGGTTGTTTCTTCTTCCTATACTCTGTTCCATTGATCCATTTTTGTGCAAATATCATGTCATTTTTATCACTGTATCTTTACAGTGTAAGTTGAAGTCAGGTAGTACGATGCCTCCTGCTTTGCTCTTACTGCTCAATATTGCTTTTGCTATTCTGAGACTTCTTCTGGAGCCATATGAATTTTAGGATTGTTTTCTCCAGTTCTGTTAGGAATTGTATTGGTATTTGACTGTGATTGCATTAAATCTATATATCAATTTGGGGAGTGTGACCATTTTTGATAATACTGATTTTACCTGTCTAGGAATAGAGGACACCTTTCCATTTTCTGATGTCTTCTTTGATCTCCATTTAAAGAGTATTTTAGGTTTCATAATAGAGGTCTTTTACTTCCTTGATTAGATTACTTCCTAGGCATTTAGTTTTTCATGAGTCTATTATAATTGATATTATTTTTCCAGTTTCTATTTTGGTGAGCTCATTATTAATATACATGAATGCTATTGATTTTTGTGTGTTGATTACCCTGCTATATAGTTGGAACTGTTTATTAATTTTAAGAGTCTTTTGGTGAAATACTTTGGGACATTTATGTGGAGGATCATGTCATTTGGGCATAATGATAATTTCACTACGTTTTTATACATATCCCTTTTATTTCTTTCTCTTGCCTGATTGCTTTGGCTATTACTTCTAGTACTGTGTTGAACAAAAATGGTGATTGTGGGCATCCTTGTCTTATTCCTGATTTTAGAGGGAACGCTGTTACTTTTTCCTCATTTAATATGATCTCACCAGTATTTCTTATTACTTAATGTCTTAAAAGATAGTCATTCTTTCTGGAGTAAGGTGGAATCTCAGTAGTTGTTTTAATTTGCATTTCTCTAATGTCCAGATGTTTCAAATGCATTTATTGGTCATTTATATTGCTTCTGAGAAGAGCCTTGCCATTTCAGTTGCACATTTTCTATTGAATCTATTGAATCTTTTATTTTAGGGCATGTATTTTCCTGATTTCTTTATATATTCTAGATATTAATACTGTCTGAGTACTCACTGGCAGATTTCTTTCCATTCTGTAGGTTGTCTTATTTTCTTCACTTTACAGATATTTTAATTTTATTTGATGTCATTTCTTGGCTTTTGATGTTATTTCTCTTGCAGTTAGATTCTGTTCAGAAAGTATTTCCTACACCTGCATCTTCAAGAGTTTTACCCATTTTGTCTTCCAGCCAATTAGCTGATTCTGTTTTAACATTTAGATCTTTCATCCATTTTTATTTCAGTTTAGTAGCTGTTAATGGATTCTCACGACACAGCCCAAAAGAAGAAGCACAGTTTAATACCTGAACTCCTAAGAATTTTATTCCTTATTACCAAGCTAAGGGAACAGTTAAGAAACACATTGCATGTATATAAGCACTAGACCTATAGTTCCTGATCATTTGCTCTTAGCCTTCTCAAATGAGCACATTGAATGGTGCTTCACATGGGGCCAGTAGCAAGAAAAATCCATGTCCCTGCCTGTTGGAGTTACGGGTTACAAGAAGAACAATTACATAACAATTATATAAAGGACACATAATTTTATTATTATTTGTAATGGTCACCCAAGGAGTCTAATGCAAAAGAAGTGCAGGAAATCTGTCTACACACTAAAGACCTAGAGAATGCAGCTGAGGGCCTGGATCCCACACCAATGTCCTGCATGAGTCCAGCTGAAGACCTAGAGTCCATGACAATGCCTCACACAAGCCCATAACAATGACTCATTCAAGTCTATTTCATGAATCTGTGCTGGAAAGTCCCCAATGTCAGCGGTGGAAGTTAGAAAGTCTGTGCCAGTGGGATGAAGGATCTCTGCCAGCAGGCTGAAGGTTCTGTACTAGAGCAAAGAAATGACACTCAAAATAAGGACCAGGCCTCCCCCAAAAAGTACCACAGCCATCCTCAGTGACAATGAAGTCCCAAGCTCCGCCAACGATTAGAACAGCTGAGTGCATATCGGGAAGCCGATGTCACAAGCTTCTCCTGGAGATTAAACAGCACACCTCTTTCCCCTCTGGAGCCAGGAAGTGATACTCAAAGTAAGGGTCAATGCTCCCCCAAAGTGAACTGCAGCCATCTGCAGCAACAAGGTCCCAAACTCCTCTAATGAAAACAGTTGTGTTGATATCAGGGAAACCAACATAACAAGTTCCTTTACGAGAACCAATGGCTCCAAACAACAACAACACTTAGGAGAACCTATTTTTCCTCTTGAGGTCTCCTTTTTATGCTGGCAACTTTCCTCAGTGACCATCTACACTTACCACCACTCCAATTCAGTTCAGCTTGTGTATAAGTTGACTGACCATCAGTTTTCAATCCAAAACATTCCCCTTTTATATCAGAAAATAAGATAATGTTATCTTTGAGAATGGAGCTAAACTTTATGAGTAAAGTCCTGTTTCATCTAGCAGGGTTTTTTGTTTTTATCTTTTAACACATGGTTTCACTGTGTGGTTCAGCCTGCCTTGAACTCACTTTATAGTCCAGGCTTGCCTTGAACATGGAGTGATCCTCTTGCCTCAGCCTCCTGAGTATTGGGATTAAGGCATGTGTTACCATGCCCAGCCACAAATAGGGTTCTAAAATTCTGTTTTTCTTTCTCTCTTGGGATGTTTTATTTTATGGATGACCTTGATTTCATTTTGTTATATGGATGTGGACTTTTCATAGTTCCTTAAATTACAAGTACAGTCCTGGGGCTGAGGAATTTAGCTCAATGGCACAGGCACCTGCCTGGCAAGAGAGAGGGAGTCAGTTTGATCCCTGGTACCCCCCGCCAAAAGTACATTTCTACAGATGATGTATAAGCCTTACCGCCAATCAGCAGATTCATGGAGATTCTTACTTTATTACCCCCAAGAATTATATGAGGTAGCATAGTAAGCATTTAGTACAGCCCTCTAGCTCCCAGAAAGTGCTTATATCGGTTCTTCTCTGCTTCCACCATTGTATAAGATCATCTTATATAACTGTGTATCTTCCCACCTAACAAGAAAATGAGTGAAAATAGTAGAATATGGTGGGAGGGCTCTGTAAAATATTTTTTGGTGTGAGAATGGTTACAAGCCTTTTGTGTGTACATGCATTTATGCATGTGTGAATTTTTCAAGGATGAATCTTTATAAATTTCATATGATTCTCAGAGGACTTTTAGCCCATGGGAGTTTATGCAACTTTGGTCTAGGTTTTGTTAAGGATTTTATAGATTCATAAGGGAGCATTCTGACTATAGTCTTATCCAATATGACTATGATGACTGGCACTTTCCTCACACCAAATGTATTTATTCAGCAGTCAGTGTTTACTGTGTACACTGGAGGTATACTAGCTACCGATATAAGACAACAAAAACTATTTATTGAGTACTCGATGTACATTAGATGCTTTCTAGACTTTTTTCATTTAATCTTCCAAACAGTTTTTATTGCCTCACTTTACAAATGAGGGAACTGAGGCGTATAAAATTAAGTGACTTGCCCAAAGAGGTACAAGTAATGTCTGTGAAACAAATCTGACACAGTTACTAACATAATAAAGTAAGATCAGTGTTTTAATAGAAGTAGATACAAAATTCCTCTACCCCATAATGAATTACTTCACCTGGAAATTTTTAGAAGATATTACAAAAGAGCAAAGAATTGAACTAGGTCTTGAAGAATGTGCAAGTGTTCGCTGCATTCAAAGAGGCAAGAACAGAACTTTCAGGAAGAGAGGAAGGACTGAGGAAAAGACAGGGTGGTATGAAATCATTGGACTTGTCTGGGGAACCTTTTATATGGAGGGCACTTTAAGGAATGTCATTTGATGTAGCAAGCACCTTGACAGGCCATCAAGTGACCCTTTGTTCCCGGTTATTTCCCCATACTGAGTTGTCTATAGCACCCCTAATCTAGTCCGTGGGCTTTTTGAAAGTAGGCTTATATCCAGGCAGTGGAAGATATAATTCAGGAACACTATATGGAATATGGTTTTGCCACAGACTCTGACTTTTATATGTCATTTGGGCAGTGGTTTACTTTGTATATGCCATCTTTGAGAAATAGACAGAATGGAGTTCAATCATTAGCTCTAAGTCTAAACATATGAGACCTTGAGAAAAACCACTTCTTTGTGCCTCTGTGAGGATAATCGTTCACAGAGCTATTATTAGAGCAAAATAATTTGTAATTCAGTTCTTGGTATCCAATAAATTTTGATTCCTTCTCTTTGAGCAAAGTCTCAGTCATTGGCACATGTACACTTAATGGTATTCCCTGGATAAGCAGGATGTAAAGGATGGCATCTGTGATGATTCCCTGGTTAAAGGAGACTGTGGATTGAAGTAAGGTTTCCAACCACCCACTTCTTTTTAGTGTTGCTTAATTATTGACCAGAAAGGGCAATAGAATTTCTATGAGAATGTAACAAAGGTCAAGCTCTTCATTTTCTTCTTAACCTCTGTGAGTAGCGTTCTCTAGCCAGCCCCCTGGGTACATGTTTCCTGACTCCTGGACATTGGACTTGAAGATGTCACAGCTCTCTGTGCACCTTTGACCACAGTAAGATATATTTGTTCCAGCAAATTCAAGTTTCAAGCTACAGGCCAGGAGAAAAACTAACAAAGGTGGTAAATTATCCCCTAGGTTCTTTAGCCATTGGTTTCTCTTGTCCAGTCAGAGGTGTGTCTTAAAGTATTCTGAGGCCAGGTTCAATAGAAACCTGATCCAGCACCTGTGAAAATAATTCTTAAGGCTTCTTTTCCCCTGAAACTGGATGGGTTTTTTTCAAATCCAAGCCAGATTATCTTTTACCTAGAGTGCCATTTCCTACATGCCTAATGCTTTGGACCTTTTTGAGAAATTGGTTTGGTTGTAGTGATTTTCTTTCTTTTTTTCTTTTTCCATTTTGGGTGGCATTTCTTTCACAAACAGGACAATATTTTGTATGTCCTATGATTCTACTATGGTTAAAATGTAATTTAAGCAATATGCTCTAATTTATTCTGCCTCCTATATATTAGTTTATATCCATCCGTCCCTACTTACTTTCCAATTTTGATGTTTTTAAAATTTACTTTGAAGATAATACACAGTGTGTTATCTTATTTTTTATAAAATTTTATAAAATAAAAAATATTACCGCCAACCAATACTGGCAGATATATGCTGTTTATCTGTGTTTCTTGCTATTCACCTTCATATGTTGCTCAAAACCCCATGAGGATGGAGATTAGCACCCTGGTAAGGACCCTATGGGCTCATCAGTAAGCTGATATCCACTCCTTGACATCTGTTAACTTTCAACTTCAGAATAGAGTTCGTCCACATTGTGTCCTATAGCTAACAGTCACTGACTTCTTCCTCTCCTGTATAGCTTTTTTTGTTCCACTATCTTTGTGTAGCCTCCTTTGTGTAATCTCCTTCCTGGAGATTCATCTGTAGCCCATATAATTTGAAAAAAGTTGTGTTTCTCTCTTTTGCAATTTTATAAATGCTTAGCCATCAAGTTTAAGTACAGATTATGGTTTTACAGGAGCACAAATAAATGTAAGAAATGAAAGAAATGGGTGTGGAGATGTAGAATGATTTCTCACTTACCTGGTTATCTCACTTACCTACAAAGATGTTAAAATGCCCTTTAAGCCAGATGTATGGCACACATCCATAATCCTAGCATTCTGGGAAGCTGAAGCAGGAGGATCACGAGAGGGACTCCCTGTTTTAAAAAAGAAAAAAAAGGCTAGAAATGTGACTCATTGCAAAGACACTGGGATTCAATCTAGGAACCACAAAAACAGATTTTTGCCAAGAGTTCTATTGATATAGTGGTTAAAAAAAAGCACCTGCCTGGCAAGCACGAGATCATAGGTTCAATCAAAGGTTCAAAACAAAAACAAAGCAAAAAAACCTTGCGCTTAGTGGGAGCATGTAATATTGTATTATGATCTAAGAATTTATTAAAATTTCCTTTGTTTGAAAGTATCTTGATATCCATGATCTGTCACAGCTTTGTAAACTCGCATTTTTTGTGGAATTATCTGGACGACTGCCTACTGGGACTCATTCAGCTGTGGTTAGAAAATAATATTGTGAATTAGATTGTCAATATGTCTCCTAACAAGACTCTGGAAGAATGGGGCATCAGTCTCTTATTTTGAAAGGAACAGGGTTTCAGGAAAAGTTCTCAACAGAAAATCCTTATCTAGAATAGGAAGGCATAGAGCATCAAAAGGCAACCCCTGAGGAGTCATGGGTAAATATAAGTATCGAGCACTTGGTAAGATGAAGGAACAGAAAAGAAATAGAGATACAGAGAAAGAGATTAAGAAGCGAAATGGACACTTTTCACTCATTTCACTTGGAATTGTGTTTGGCATGTGGGTATAACAGAACCAGTGAGATCAATTTAAATGAAGGAGCAACATGTGTGATCTGAACAACCAATAGTAGGCTTTAGGTAAATTTGTAATGGTCAAGGTCTGAAGGGACATCCTGGTCCAAGTTAGTTTCTTTGGGTATCAGAAAACCATGAAAGGTTTGAATATCAGAACAATAACAAAAGCAAAATAAGTGAAGGCAACATGGTAAATTCAGCACCTACAAGTAAGTTCACACCAGCTATGGATTACAACTATCTATGCAGGATAAATACTAATTGTTCCTGCTGTGTAATAGGCTAAACTATAGGAGTAGTAGGCACATACAGGTAACCAGAGGGAGACAAGCAGCTATTTTATTAATTGATTAACATCAATAACATAGTTTCATGATCATGATTTTAGATATGCAAGTTTTCTTCTTTGAGTAGACACAGGAGTATCTATTACAAAACTACAAATTCCATATGGAAAATAAAGGGCCTCCTGTATTAGAATAGAGAATAGAACACAGTTGATTCCACAGTGGCTGCATAAGAATTTGGATAGCATTTTCAAGATTCCTTGTCCCCACTAATGCTCAATTTCTCTTTGGTTTCTGGTGCTACCACCCACTGTTCTTATCCCTATTTTAAAGACAAGTATAATTCTTGGGTTTTGAAAGCACAATAGAAGTAAGTCTTCATCCATCAAAATTCCTATTAGATACTGAGGAAGAACAAAATGACTATGTCATATAAAAAGCAAAACCAGTATTTTATTGTTTGGAATCTCAAATAGGACAATGAAGAGCTCTTGACCACTGAACACCTTCCCATAAGGTAAATCTCTTCTAGGCATGTGTCTTGGTTACTTTTCTCTCATTGCTGGGGCAAAATACTCAACAATCAAAATGAAGAAAGGAAAGGATTATTTAGCACACTGTTTGTGGAGGTTTCAGTCCATAATCAGCTGGTTCCAAGGCAGAGTTGGATGCACAGGGGCAACACTTCAAGGTAGCACCCAGAAAAAGCAGCTGAAACAAAATTGGGGGGAGAACAAGCCTCTGCTCCTCTCTTACATTGTAAAGAGTCTACCCCCACCCAGGGCCGGTGTAGCACTCACAAATCTCCTTGCCCTCCTCTTGCACAGGCTCAAGATGTTTACAAACTGAAAACTCTGGCTCCCTGCTGAGTCTTTTAATTAAACTTCCAAATTTCTCAAGTTGACACAATTTATCCGGCATAACAGTCCACTCCTTGTCAACTTGGCAACCAGACACATTTCTTTAAACCAGTTTCCAGACACAAGACATCCTTATTCTTAACATTTCAAAATTTGAATGTTGTAACACAGATTTAGCAATCGTTAAAAACCAACATTAAATCTATCAACATTATATTGCATTAGAGCCATAACATTTTGCTCTTGCTGCCCGCCCCACCAAAACTCATGCACATCCCTTTATGCAAAAGATATTTAGGCCATCTGTTAGAGTTGTCAAAGTCCTAACAGTTTCAGCATTGCTGAAAAGTCTAAGGCCCAAGTGCCTTCTGAGATGTAAGGCAAACTCTTAGCTGCAAGCCACTGTAAAAATGAAAACAAAATTAAACACTTCCAACATGCCATGGCACAAGATAAACATTCCCATTCCAAAAGATTCAAATGGGCATACAATGCATTTGGAAGAAATGAAATCCAAGATCTATCAGGGCAAATGTTAAGTCCTGTAGTTGTACATTTAACATCTGAAGCAATCTGTGGCAAATTGTGAACTCCAAAGCTTTCTCCTCAAAGCAAAGTCTTTCACTTTTGCTGTTCTGAGGCTGCAAAGGGTGGAGACCTGCCATTTTCTGGGATTCCCTCAGGTCAACTTTTCTATTTTCTACTCCTTCTCAGCTAACAAGGTCTCATCTTTATTTTTGCAGTCCAAAGTTTTACTGGAGCTTTCTTTTGGGCCAAACTTACAGTGTTTTAGATTATCCTGCTGGGCTCTTTGCTCTTGATTTGCAATATAAAAGGGGCCAAGAGCCCCCAACAATAGCCATGCCACAACCTCAAAATTTGACTGCCTTGAAATTTCTTCTGCCAGATTAATTAGTCTGTTGCTCTTAATCTTAGTCTCAGGCAAGGTCTCTGGACACAAGCAAAATGCAGACAACCTTTCCACTGGGCCATAACACACATCACCTGGAGTCTGCCACCCAATGCAGTCGTTCCTCCCAGAAGAAACCTGCCAAGCTTGGTCTTTCTGGTCTTCTGAACTCTGAACAGAATCTGCCCTGTAGAACAGCCTGAGGTGTTCCAGCTCTAAGCTTTCAAGTGATATCTCTGAACCTTTCCAAACTCTTCTCACAAGCCATTCCCAAAGGCTGTTGATCCACATGGTCAGGTACAGTCACAACAATGACCCCACTCCTCTGGTACCAAATTCTCTCTTAGTTACATTTCTCTTATTGCTGGGAAAAAGTACTCAACACCCAAATGAGTGAAGGAAAAGTTTATTTAGCTTACCATTTTTGGAGGCTTCACAGCATGCCAATATGAGTCAATCTTCACTTGATAAAACTTTTTCCTTGTTTTTTTAATCTATTCTCAATATTTCTAGGAGATCCCAGATACATGTCAATAATATACACACATACTCAATAAAAGAAGGTCATTTGCTAACTGCAAGCCCTATTATAATGGTATGAGTATTTAATACCAATATTACTGGTAACAACAGTTATCAACATGACCTTTCCTTGCAGCAGAATATGATTGATGATATTTCCTCAAAGAAGCCTTCATTTCCTAACTTCATTGTTCACCAACTCACCCCAAGGAATATATATAGTGGTTCTGAGAGAGAAAATGTCCTTTGAAAAACTTAAAAATTTTTAATGCAATAAGAGTATGGTAGAAGGATAGGTTACTTAAATCTATCTGTTAGTTTTTGACCTTTTGGAAACTCAGTTTGACTTCTCTAAATGTCAGATTTTTCGTATGTAAAATAAAAATAGTATAATAGCTAAAAAGACCAAACATGACACACTGTGGAAGTGCTATTAGAAATTGCACTTTCGCGTGATGAAGGAATAGATATATGCATAGTTTCATTATAGAGACTATTACTGTCTCCTAGCAAGTGAGTAGGAAATGACTGAGAGACCATTGAGAATGCCTTTCCACTGCATCCCAGCTTTCGATCTCAATTGCCAAGTTACTAGAATCCTATGCAGATTAGTTGCAGCATTTACAGCAGAAGAAAAAATTATTACAAATGCAAGACTATTTCATTGTCTAATGCTGCCTGGCACTTTCCAGCAAGGCAGTTTTCTATGTTGCTATATACAAATGGAGGAAGTGTATAATTTATATTTATATTTATAATTTATAGAAGTACATGGACTTTTTCAGACACATCACCCTCAAAATATTATCTGTATTTCCCAGTGAGAATGTCTTGTCTGCCTTTGATGTGCCTGTTTTGAGTTCATGGATGAACATCTCTGCCTGGATGATGCACTGACATGAAATTGTTGCTAAGGTTCTTTAAATGTTTTATGATACCCAAAGCTGCTTTGGGCAGTACTAGGTATGGTGAGGTGCCAATGAAGTGGTAGCAAGGTGAGATTTATCCTCTGACCACCCTTGACCTGTTCTATTCATCATCCAATGGATTTTAAAGCAGCTCTAAAATTAAGACCAAAGGGCAGTATTTCCAGTAGCCATAAGAAGAAATGAAACTTACATTTTACAAAACAAGGATAGTCTGTTGGTTTTTTCTCTCTCCAGAAAGATGCTGCTATTTTTAGAAAAATACTAAAAACTCATTAAGAAGCATATTAAAGAGAGCTCTTTTGGTTAGCAATATTTTAAAACATCAATCAATCACAGATTCAATAATACATGTTGAGAATTTTCAGTATGTAGAAAGTAAAATGATAAAAAGAAATTCTCCTTGCACTTGTCTCCTTTACAGTCTAATGAAAGAAAGAGCCATTCTTTCAATTTACAGTGACCTAAATAACTTTTCATATGCTACCTGGATATCTTCACGTGGTAATGATACAAAGGAGTTACTGAAAAGTTGACATAGACCAGACAAAGTAAGACTGAATGTGGGTAAAGCCGCTTTCAAAGCTCCATGTTGAAATACTGGGATTATAACTTCAAAAGGTTATTTTGAAATCCCACCCACAGCACTGCAGATAATAGAATATTGCTATCACTACAGATGACAGAGTGGGTAATAGAATAAAATGAATGAGATGAAAAATTGAGAAGTGTTAGAGTTATTTTCTTTTAGCAAAGAGTCCACTTTATGAACCACGGCAGAATAAAATCACTACTAGACAAAAAGAGGCTATCTATATGACTCGGGGCCAGTCACTGAGGCCCTTTGGACTTGTGCTCCTGCATTTTCAAAGCTATTAATGGGATCTTCCCTTTCTACTACATGTGTATATTGTGAGATGATGCAAGTTAAAGGATTTACCAATGACAATGCATTTTAAAATGCAATGCATTTTAAAATGTATGAAACTGAAAATAGGACTTTATAAAGGAAGATTTGACTTCATTAATGACTGGAATGTCCTTAAAGACATTTCCATGGTTTAAAATTAGGTCAGTTATAATTTAAGAGACTCTCCTGATTTCTTTCTCTGACTTCTCTTTGAGAGACTTACCAGCTAAAAACACACTCTAGAATCTTTTAAATTTTAAGATATAGCATGCAAGCCATAATATGCACCCTTTTTTTATTTTAAAGAGGGTAAAACAGAACAGAACAAAGCAGATCAGAAGAAAAAAATATGACACAGAATTCAAAGCAAAACAACAGGAGATCAACAGTGGCTACCATGTCTCTTGTTTTTTTCTCAATAGTTGTCTATATCTTCAAATAAAATTAATTCATGCAAAACAAAATAGTATAAAACTAACCAAAGCAAAATGAAGAAAGCATTGCAGGCCTTCAAACCCTAACAATAGGAAAATCAACAATGGCTACCGTAATGTCTCTTGTACTCTTCAAAATAGCTGTCCATACCTTCATATATGTTGAAATTAAATAATACAAAACAGACTAAAACCATTCTGAACAAAGAATAAAATCATTACTGGATTTCACACCATGATGGTACGGAATCAGCAATGGATACCATAATGACTCTTTTTCTTCAAAGAAGCTGTTCATTTCATCACACATAATACAATTGATTCTCGAAAACTGTTAAGAAGTCCTAGGCATGTATTGGCCTCTACATGTACATCCATCCTTTCTGCATTAGTGGGAAAAACGAAACAAAACAAAACAAAACAAAATACTAGAAAAACAGGAAACAAAAAAGACAAATACATAACAATAGCAAAGAGCCCAAAACAATGATGATATAGGTCTTCAAAACAAGGTGGTGGGAACATAACTAAGGTTGTTATGTTGCATAGTGATCTTCAAAAGAGTTCCTCAGATCACCAGACACAAACATGAATAATTGTTCCAATCCTATGAATGTTAACACTTTTGTTCCAAGAACTAATAGAATTTGTAGCACAGTCATCTTAGCTATCTTAAGTGTGTTTATGCAAATTTAGATTTTTCCCTTCCTTTTTTTCCTCCTCTCCCCTGAGTTATTATTTTTTCCCCTTTGAGCTGATTCTTACTCTTTCACAGTATTTATTGAGGATTTTCTATCTTATATACTTTTACTATTTCTTGTACTAGGGAGACAATACAGTATTTACACATGTGAATTTGATTTATTTCACTTATGAGTGTGGTCTCAAGTTGTATCTATTTACTTATAAAATTCTCAGTGTGATCATTCTTTATAGCTCAGTAGTACACTATTGCATCAAGTTGCCACATTTTTTTTATCCATTCCTAAGCTGATGGGCATTTAAGGTTGTTTCCAGGATCTAGCTATTACAAATTGTGCTATAAATGTAGGTGCACATATATCACCATGATATGATGATTTCAATTCTTCTGGGAATATTCCCAGAAGTGGAATAGCTGGATCAAATGGGGTTTCCAATCTCAGCTTTTTGAGGAACCTCCACGCTGACCTCCACAGTATTTGCACCAGTCTACACTCCCAAGCTACTGTAACAAAATCAGCATGGTACTAGAATGAAAACAGGTCTGAAGATCAATGGAATAGATTAGAAGATACAACTGCAACTACAAACACACTCAGGTACCTCATCTTTGACAAAGGGGCCAAACATGTTCACTGGAAGAAAGATAGTGTCTTTGGGCTAGTATATGGTCTATTTTAGAGAACATCCCATGTACAGCTGAGAAGAATGTATATTCTGATGTTGCTGTGTGGAACACTGTGTGCATGTCCACTAAGTCCATGTGCTCACATGTTTGATTGTTTCATTATTTCTTTGCTGATTTTCTGGATCGTTGGTCTGTCTGTTTGTATCAATGGTGTTTTAAGGTTTCCCATTATAATTGTGTTATTTCTCATGTAATTTTATGTTTCTAGTAATACTCATTTTACATAGCTGGACACTCCTATATTTGGTGCATATATATTTAAGATTGTGATCTCTTCCTCTTGAAGTTTCCCCCTAACTAGTATGTAGTGACCTTCTTTATCCCTTTAGATGATTCTTGGTTTGAAGTTTACATTACATGCAAACTGTATAGCTACCCATGATTTTTGGGGGGGATTTTGTAGCATGAAGTATTGTTTCCCATCTTTTGACTTTTAGTCTAAGAATTACCTTTTGTGTTATATTGGTTTCTTGTATACAGCATATGTTTGGATGTTGATTCTTGATCCACTGTGCCAGTCTGTTTCTTTTAATTGGTGAATTGATACCATATACATTAATGGTTATAAGTGATATATATATTGGCTTATTCTTGTCATTTTATGTTTCTGCTGTTGGCTCTTTACTTTTCCCCTCAGTTTAATTATTTCACTTGCTTAGTTTTTTTTTTCTGTTTCTGTTCTTGAAGTAGTATATTTATGTGTATCTAGAATATCTTTTAGGATTCTTTGCAGGATTGGTTTGGTGGTCATGGAGTTCTTCAGCTGTTCTTCTTCATGGAAGTATCTTATTTCTCCATCCATTTTCAAGGACAGTTTTGCAGGGTATAGCAATCTGGGCTGGAAGCCCTTATATTTTAGGATTTGAAATACTTCACTCTATGCTCTTCTTGACTTCATTATTTGTGTTGAGTAGTCTGTTGTAATTCTGATGGACTCTTTTTAAAGGTGATCTTTCTCTTTTCATGTTGAATTTCTGGGGTGTTGATTATTATATATCTGTGTGTAGATTTATTTTGGTTATGGCTAAATGGAGTTCAGTTTGCTCACTTATCTGAATGTCAGTTTCCTTTCCCATGTTTGGAAAATTTTTGGCTATTACTTCTGTAAATAGTCTTTTGAAATCATTTGTGTTGGGCCAGGGATTTAGCTCAGTGGCTTAAGTGCCTGCCTGGCAAGCATGAGGTCATGAGTTCAATCCCCGGTACCAAAAAAAAAAAAAAAAAAAAAGAAATCATTTGTGTTGTCATTTTATTTTCCATTCGCATCTATCAATTTTATAGTTTTTCTTTGTGTCATCTTGCAACTGTTAAGTTGTGATTTTCTGATTCCTTGTTATTTTTATTTTATTTTTTATTTAAAGAGAAAGAGAAAGAAAAAAAACAAACAAAACAGAAAGAGGGTAGCAACAATATGGAAATCTGAAGGGGAAAGAAAAAAAAGAAAGAAAGAAAAAAAGAAAAGAACAACAACCACAACAACAAAAAAAAACAAAAACACTAAGAAATTGCCACTTGATAAGTTATATACTGTCATCAATGGAAATAGTTGTCCAAGTAACAAAGTTAAAACGTACAAAGTACACATTCAAACAATGAGCCTGTTAATGCTTCTGCTCAACATTCTAACACAAACAGTAATATGGACATTTATCTTACACACTTAAACATACATGCAGTTATATCCTTTAGAGCACTTTCTTTTCCTCTCTTTTTTACAATAGCAATTACACATTTTGGGTTGCATTACTCCTACAGTTCTTATTACTTTTTACACTAGAGAAACAATGTGATATTTATAAACATGACTCATTTATTTCACTAATGAGGGTAGTCTCAAGTCGTCCCCATTTCCCTATGAAGGCCTCAAGATCACCCTTTTTTATAGCTGAGTAATATTCCATTGTATAAAAATACCACAATTTTTTTCATTCACTCTGCAGTTGATGGATATCTTGGTTGTTTCCAAGATTTAGCTATTACAAATTGTGCTGCTATGAACATGGGTGCACATATATCACTGTGATATGAACTTTTCAGTTTCTCTGGGAAAGTACCCAGGAGTGGAATAGCTGAGTTGAATGGAGCTTCCACTCCTAGTCTTCTGAGAATTCTCCATACTGATTTCTATAGTGGTTGCACCAGTCTACAGTACCACCAACAGTGGAGCAGTGTTCCTTTTTCCCCACATCCTCGCCAATATTTGTTATCAGTTGATTTCTTGATGGCAGCTATTCATTCCAGTGTGAGATGATATCTCAATGTTGTTTTAATTTGCATTTCTCAAATGACCCATGATGGTGAACATTACTTCATGTATTTGTTTGCCATTTGTATATCTTCATCTGAGAATTGTGTGTTCATCTCAGCTGCCCATTTTTGGAGTGGGTCTTTGAATTTGGTGGGGGGTTGATGTTTTTCAATTCTTTATATTTTCTTGATATAAGTCCTTTGTCTGAGGGGTTTCTGGTTAAAATTCTTTCCCATTCTGTGGGTTTTCTTTTACTCTGATGGTGATTTCTTTTGAAGTGCAGAAACTTTTCAATAATATGAGATCCCATTTGTTGATTCTCTGAAGTGTGTCCCGTGCATTTGTGTTTTGATCATAAATTCTCTGCCTATACCTATGTCTCCAATTTCTACCTACCTTATATTCTAGTAGATTTAGTGTTTCTGTTTTAAAATTTAGGTCTTTGATCCATTTAGACTTTAGCTTTGTGCATGGTGATAGGCATGGATCTAGTTTCAGTCTTCTGCATGTGGAGAGTCAATTTTTCCAACACCATTTATTAAGGAGGCTATCCTTCCTCCAGTGAACATGTTTAGACCCTTTGTCAAATATCAGGTGGCTGAGTGTCTTTGTACCTATATTTGTATCTTCTAATTTGTTCCATTGATCCTCAGGTCTATTTATTTGCCAGTACCATGTTGATTTTTATAACAGTGGATTTGTAGTACAGTTTCAAGTCAGGAATTGAGATGCCTCCTGCCTTGCTTTATTGCCCAGAATTGACTTTGCTATTCTAGGTTTCTTCTGGTTCCAAATGAATTTTAGGAGTGTTTGCTCAAGATCTGTGAGGTATGTCAATAGTATTTTGATTGGGATTGCATTAAATCTGTATAACAGTTTTCACAATGTTGGTTCTTCCTAGGGAAGAGCATGGAACATCTTGCCATTTTATAATATCCTCTTCAATCTCCTTTTTAAGCGTAGTATAATTTTCAGTATATATGTCTTTTACATTTTTAATTAGGTTGATTCCTAAGTACTGCATTTTTTTAGTTGTTATTCTGAAGGATGATATTTCCATAATTTTTCTCTCGGTGAGGTTCTTGTTTGTGTACAGGAATGCTATTGAATTTTGAGCATTGACTTTGTATAGAGCTACACTGTTGAATTTGTTTATTACTTCTAGTTGTCTGTTAATGGAATGTTTTGGGTCTTCTATATAGAGTATCATGTCATCTGCAAATAGTGATAATTTAACTTCTTCCTTTCCTATCTTTATTCCCTTTATTTCCTTCTCTTGTCTGATTGCCCTGGCTAGTTTTTCCAGAACTATATTGAATAGGAGTGGTGATAGTGGACATCCTTGTCTTGTTCCTCATTTTAAAGTGAAAGCTTTCAGTTTTTGTCCATTTAGTTTAATATTGGCTGTTTGTTTGTCATAGATGGTCTTTATAAGGTTGAGGTAGGCACCGTGTATTCCGAGTTTCTGAAGAGTTTTTATCATGAACAAGTGTTGGACCTTATCAAATGCTTTTTCTGCATCTATTGAGATGACCATGTGATTTTTGTTTTTGGCTCTGTTGATGTGGTGTATTACATTTATTGATTTTCATATGATAAACCATCCCTGCATTCCTGGAATGAACCCCACTTGGTCATGATGTATAATCTTCTTGATGATTTGCTGCATTCTGTTTGCTAGTATTTTATTCAGAATCTTTGCATCTGTGTTCATTAGTGAGATTGGCCTATAGTTCTCCTTTTTGGTTGGGTCTTTGTCTGGTTTTGGTGTCAGAGTAATACTTGCCTCCAGGAATGATTTAGGGAGGATTGCTTTCTCTTCAATTTTATTGAAGAGTTTAAGGAGTATTGGCATCAAGTCTTCTCTAAATTTCTTATAGATTTCAGGTGTGAATCCATCAGGACCTGGGCTTTTCTTTGTTGGTAAGTTTTTTATTAACTTTTCAATTTCAATAGCTGATATTGGGTTATTCAAAATTGCTATATCTTCTTGGTTGAGCTTTGGTAGTTCATATGTTTCTAGAAATCTGTCCATTTCCTCTGTGTTTTCTTCTATATGTGAGTAGAGATTTTCTTTTTCTTTTTTTTTTGCAAAAGGAACTCTCATTTATTGCTGGTGGAAAGGAAAATGACATAGCTCTTTGAAAGACAAGTGGGCAATTAATTATAAAACCAAACATATTACTATTATGTAATCCAGAAATCATCATATATGGAGTTTATCCAAGTGAATTGAAAGCTTACATGCATATAAAAATCAGCATATTAACATTTTCAGAATTGCCAAAATTTTGAAGTAATTAATATATCCTTCAGTAGGTGAACTGATACACAACTACCATTGGAAAATGGAATATCCCACACGTAAGAAACTCAGGTAAGCATTGCAAAGTGTAAGATACCAATCTGAAAGTACACATACTTCATGATTCCAAGTACTGTATGTGACATGGAAAGAGTAAAAGCATCACTGTTTGCCAGAAGCTGAGGGGCAGTTATGTGGGAGTATCTAAAGATATTCTGCATGATACAGTAATGGTCAATATGTTACATAAAACTTTTATCAAAACTAAAAAAATGTACAACACCAAGAGAATGCAATTGTAAACCATGGGCATTGGGGAATAATGTTCCATCAGTATAGGTTCACTAACTGGGTAGGTGTTTATGATGTTTTGAATTTCCATGGGATCTGTAGTAATTTTTCCCTTTTCAGTCCTTATTGTGTGAATTTGGGTTTTTTTCTTTCCTTTTCTTTATAAGGTTAGCTAGAGGTTTGTCAATTTTGTTTATTCTCTCAAAACACCACCTTTTTGATTCATTAATTCTTTGTATTGTTTTTTTAGTATCAATTGCATTGATTTCTGCTCTAATCTTTACAATTTCCTCTCTTCTATGAGCTTTAGATTTAACTTGCTCTTCTTTTTCTAGAAGCTTGAGATGCAGCTTGAGATGGTTTATTTGTGCTCATTCTGTTTTCTTGATATAACAGTTTATTGCTATATATTTCCCTCTTAAGACTGCTTTTATTGCATCCCACAGATTACAATAGGTTGTTTCCGCATTTTCATTGAATTGTAGGTATTGCTTTATTTCTTCTTTAATCTGTAGCCCACTGGTTGTTCAAAAGGTTGTTATTTAATTTCCATGTATTTATGCCAGTTTTGCAGTTTCTTTTGCCATTAATTTCCAATTTCAGTGCACTATGGTCAGATAGTATGCATGGGACAATCTCACTACCTTTGCATTTACTTAAAAATGCTTTATGGGATAACATATGGTCTATTTTGGAGAATGTCCCATTGGCAGCTTGAGAAGAAAGTGTATTCTGATGTGGTTGGTTGGAACACTCTGTAAACATCAACTAAGTCCAATTGCTCACAGGTATGATTCAGTTCTATTATTTTTTTGCTAACTTTTGCCTTGTTAATCTATCTCTTTTTGACAGTGGGCTGTTAAGGTCACCTGTAGTAATTGTGTTCTTGTGTATTTTATTTTTCATGTCCTTTAGTATCTGTCTTATGTAGTTGGGTTCTCCTGTGTTTGGTGCATATATATTTATAATTGTTAGTTCTTCCTCTTGAATTTTTCCACTTACAGGTATCTAGTGACCTTCTTTGTCTCTTTTAATCATTTTAGTTTTTAATTTCACATTTTCTGCAAATAGAATAGTTACCCCTGCTTTTTTCTGGGTTCCTGTTTCATGGAATACTGTTTCCAATCCTTTCACTTTTAATCTATGAGTTTCTTATTGAGTCAGATTCGTTTCTTTTATACAGCATATTGTGGGAACCTGTTTCTTGATCCATTCTGTCAACCTGTTTCTTGTGATATGTGAATTGAGCCCATTTACATTTATAGATATCACTATGTATTGGCTTGACTTTACCATATTGTGTTACTGTTGCTAGTTTCCTGCTTTTCTCCATTGTTTACTTTCTTGTCCAGCCTGGTGATTTCTTTCTGTTGTTGCTCTGGTGATTGTGGTCATTTTTATCTCTATCTAGGGTGTCCTTCAGCACTCTTTCTATGGTTGGTTTGGTGGATATGAATTTCTTTAGTTGTTCTTTGTCATGGAAGTATCTTCTTTCTCCATTAAATTTGAAAGATAGTTTTGCTGTTTATGTCTGTCTTGGTAGAAAGTTGTTTTCTTTTAGAGCTTGAAATGCCTTCACTCCAAGCTCGTCTTAACCTGAAGGTTTGTGCTGAGAAGTCTGCTGTGATTCTAATAGGCTTTCCTTGGTAGGTGAGTTGTGTCTTTT
>PVJX010010660.1:0-56120 GCA_004027295.1 Dolichotis patagonum
TTTTGAGGAATCTCCAGACTGACCTCCACAGTGGTTTCACCAGTCTACACTCCCACCAACAGTGCAGAAGAGTTCCTTTTTCCCCACAGCCTCTCCAACACTTGTTGTTGGTAGTGTTTTCTATCTTGGCCATTCTTTCTGGAGTGAGATGGAATCTCAGTGTGGTTTTAATTTGCATTTCTCTCATGACTAATGATGAAGAACATTTTTTCATGTATTTATTTGCCATTTGTATTTCTTCATCTGAGAACTGTGTATTCATCTCAGATGCCCATTTTTGGATTGGGTCTTTGAATTTTGAGGTCTGATTTTTTTTTGATTCTTTATATGTTCTAGACAGAAGTCCTTGGTCTGAGAGACAGTTCACTAAGATATTTTTCAAATTTGTGGGTTTTCTTTTCATTATGATAGACATTTCTTTGAACATGCAGAAACTCTTTAATAAGATGTGATCCCAGTTATTGATTCTGGGAAGTATTTCCCGTGTGGTTTGATTCTTGTTCATGAATTCTCTACCTACCCCTATGTCTTCAAGATGTTTACCTGCTTTGTCTTCCAACAGATTTAGTGTTTCTGCTTTAATATTTATATCTTTGATCCATTTAGACTTTAGTTTATTACATGGTGCTAGACATGAGTGTAGTTTTAGTTTTTGGCATATGGAGAGCCAATTTTTCCAGCACCATTTATTAAAGAGACTATCATTCTTCTAATGAACGTGTTTGGCCCCTTTATCAAAGATCAGGTGATTGAGTGTGTTTGTAGTTGTGGTTATATCTTCTATTCTATTCCATTGATCTTCAGGTGTGTTTTTATTCCAGTACCAGGTTGATTTTATTATAATAGCTTTATAGTATAACTTCAAGTCAGGGATTGTGATGCCTCCTGCCTTGCCTTTGCTGCTTAGAATTGCCTTTGCTATTCTAGGTCTCTTCTGCTGCCAGATGAATTTTAGGAGTGATTTCTTGGATCTGTGAGGTATGCTAGTGGCATTTTGATTGGGATTGCATTGAATCTGTATAACAATTTAGGGAGAATAGCCATTTTCACATTATTTATTCTTCCTATCCATGAACAAGGGATGTCTTTCCATTTTCTGAGGTCCTCTTCAGTTTCTTTTTCAAGTTATTATAATTTTCCCTGAATAGATCTTTTACTTCTTTCATTAGACTAATTCCTAATTATTTCATTTTTTGGATGCTGTTGTGAAGGATGTGGCTTCTCTTATCGCTCTCAGTGATTTTGTTGTTAGTGTATAGGAATGCTATTGTTTTTTGAGTGTTGACTTTGTATCCAGCTGCGTTCCTCAACTTATTTATTATATCGAGGAGTCTTTCAATGGAGTTTTGGGGGTCTTCTATGTAGAGTATCATGTCATCTGCAAATAACGATAATTTAACTTCCTCTTTTCCTATCCTTACTTGTTTTATTTTTCTCTCTCTTGTCTAATTGCTCTGGCTAGTATTTCCAGTACTATGTTGAATAGGACAGTTGATAAGGGACATCCTTGTCTTGTGCCTGATATTAAGGTAAAGGCTTTCAGTTTTTGGCCATTTAATACGATGCTGGCTGTTGGTTTGTCATAGATGGCCTTTATCATATTGAGGTAAAGACCATATATTCCAATTCTCTGTAAGGTTCTTATCATGAATGAGTGTTGGACCTTATCAGAAGCTTTTTCTGCATCTATAGAGATGATCATGTGGTTGTTACTTTTGGCTCTATTGATATGGTGGATTACATTTATTGATTTATGTATGTTGAAGCATCCCCAGCATTACTGGGATGAATCCCACTTGGTCATGGTGTATAATCTTCTTGATGATTTGCTGCATCCTGTTTGCCAATATTTTATTGAGAATTTTTGCATCTATGTTCATCAGGGAGATTGGTTTGTAGTTCTCTTTTTTTAGTTGAGTCTTCCTCAGGTTTTGGTACTAGAGTAATATTAGCTTCCAGGAATGAGTCAGGAAGAATTGCTTCCCTTTTGATTTCATTGAAGAGTTTTAGGAGTGTTGGCATTAAGTCTTCTTTATATTTCTTGTAGAATTCCTCAGTGAACCCGTCTGGGCCTGGGCTCTTCTTTGTTGGTAAGGAGTTAGTTACATTTTCAATTTCATTAATATAAATTGGGTTATTCAGCAGCTTTACATCTTTTTGACCCAGCTTTGGTAGTTCATATGTTTCTAGGAATCTGTGCATTTCTTCTGTGTTATTGAACCTATGAGAATAGAATTTTTCCAAATAGGTGTTGATGATCTTCTGTATTTCCACAGGGTCTGTAGTGATTTCACCCTTTTCATTCCTTATTGCATGAATTTGAGTTTTTTCTTTCCTTTTTTAAAATAAGGTTAGATAGGGCCATATCAATTTTATTTATTCTTTCAAAGAACCACCTCTTGATTCATTGATTCTTTGTATTGTTTTCTTAGTCTCTATTGCATGTGTTCAGCATTTCTTTTATTACCTTATCATTTCTTTTTTTACCTGGGAGATTATTTCTGATTCGAGTTCTTTTATAGCTTCCCAGATTTGTTTCTTTATTTCAGTTGATGATGTCATTTCAGGCACTTCAGGTGGATGACTTATATTTTCTTCTATGTACATGTCTCCTAGGCTTTCTTGGGATGGGCTGGAGGTTAGAGATTGCATTTTGGTCTTTCATTTGTCATTTTCCTATATTTCTGGGTTTTGAGTGATGTTCCAAAGCTTCCCCTGGGTGTGTTCGAAATCACCTTGTACACCCTCAGTTCCTGGAACTGAATAGAGGTCACTGAGCATGGCCCAGTCAGGCCTGCAGGACCTCCCAGGCCACCTCCAGGGTTTCAGGAAGCTGGGCAGGAACCTAACCGCTGGGATCAATGGTCCAAAGCTCTCCCCAAGCCAGCGCAGGTGTGCTGGAACTCACCTCACAGGCCCTCAACTCCCTGGGTTGAAAGAAGGTTGCTATGTGTGGTCCAGTCAGGCCTGCAGGACCTCCCATGCCACCTCTGGTGTTTCAGGAAGCTGGTCAGGCTCCTAACTGCTGGGAGCCATGGTCCAATGCTCTCCCTGAGCCAGCGCAAGCGTGCTGGAGCTCACCTCGCAACCTTGCATCCTCAGCTCCCCCTATTTAAAGAAGGTCACTAGGTGTGGTCCAGTCAGGCCCTCGGGAACTCGTGTACCATCTCCAGTGTTTCAGGAAGCTGGGCGGGTTCCTAACCACTGGGGGCGATGGCTCAAAGCTCTCCCCAGGCCAGCGCAAGCACGCTGAAACTCACCTTGCGCATCCTCAGCTCCCCAGATTAGAATGGTTAAAATTCTTAAAGACTGATAATGACAAGGGTTGATGAGGATAGAAAGCAATGGGAACTCTCATAAATTATACAACTATTTTAAAAGCTGGTTTAGTGGTAGTATTTATTAGAGTTGAACATATATGTACCCTATCATGGTAGAAACACAGATATAGGCCAACCCGGACTGTTCTTCAAGAAAGTACACTCCTTCCAGATACATATGGGAGTTACAGTCTGCAGACAACCTTCAGTAGAAAGCTGGTTGGCCCAAGATCACATTTTCTAAGCTAAAGGAATAAGAAATGCAAAAGACCATTTCAGCCTGCCCACAAATACATGCAGGGCTTTACTTGTCCCAATGTTTGGCTCAAGTTTCCTCATAATTGTATCATAGCTCGTCTTTCCTGACCAATTCTACCTCCTCTGCCTTTCCTTCAAAGGCGTTGGTCCCAAATAAACATCTTGAAGCTCACACTTCACTCAGCTTTCACTTGTGTGACACAGCCCAACTTTTGACAATGTTTAGGCATTAATCCCACTAAGATAATAGTCATTCATGTATTGACTGAAAACCATGTACAAGAATGTACTTAACAAATGTCATGGTTTATGTCAGTGGCTCCCAAGCCTCATGCAATTATGCATTTATGATTGGTTCATTGTCTAGCACTTGGATTAGTAGTGTGAGTGCTAAACCCACCTAGAGGTGGAGCCAGGATACAATGTAAGGGTGGGAAGAAGGTGTGTCTCTCTCTTGCCATTTTCCCACCTTGCTGTTTGCAGCTGCCATGAACTGCGGACCTGCCATGCCACCTTGCCTTGGAACCAATTGATCATGGACTGAAATCTCCAAGAACTGTAAGAAATAAACCTTTCCTTCCCCAACTTTGGGCATCAGGTATTTTGTCTCAGTGATGAGTAAAAAGTAACTAAAACAGAATTTGGTACCGGGAGTGGGGCCATTGCTATGACTATACCTGACCATGTGGTTAAACAGCCTTTGGAAATGGCTTGTAGGAAGTTTGGAAGGGTTTGGAGATGTCGCCTGAAAGAGTAGTGCTGGAACAGCTTAGACTGTTCTGTAGAGGAGATTCTGGTCAGAACTCAGGAGAAGGTGGATAAAAAGCCTGCTGATAAAGATCAGGCTTGGGAGGTTTCTGCTGGAAAGAAAGACTGCATTGGTTTTTGGACTCCATATGATGTATGTTATGGCTCAGCAGAAAGTTTGTCTGAATTTTGCTCATGTCCAGAGACTTTGCCTGAGACTAAGATTAAGGGCAGTGGACTGATTAATCTGGGAGAAGAAATTTTAAGGCAGCTGAATGTGGAGGTTGTGGCATGGCTATTGTTGGGGGCTTTTAGCCAAATTTATGTTGCAAATCAAGAGCAAATAGCCCAGTAGTATAATTTAAAATACGGTGAGTTTGGTCAGAAGGAAAACTCCAGTAAAGCTGTGGATTGTAAAGATGAAGCTGAGACTTTGATTGCTGAGAAGGAACAGAGAAATAAAAAGATGGCCAGGGGGCATCCCAGGAAGCAGTGTGTCTCCATTCTTTGCAGCCTCAAAACTGCAAAAGTGAAAGACTTTACTCACAGGAGAAAGCTGCAGAGCAGCATGCTCCAGAATGGTGACGGAGGCCCCATGAGGTTTCAAAATGGCGGCAGCCATATGATGTTCCAAAATGGCAGCAGCCACATGAGGTTCCAAAATGGCAGCAGCCACACCAGTTTCCAGAATGGCTGTGACATAGAGAAGCATTCCACCCCTATAGCCAAAAGAGAGAAATGCCTGGCTACTGTTCTAGCTGGCAGCAAACCTTGGCGGCATCCATGTGGCACTGATTTTAAGTGAAAGGAAAATGCACAAATTCTGAGAGTAAGATGGCTTCCACCCCAATTGCAAAAGGCCTGGGGCACTAAGAAGTGTACCCCTAAGCAGGCAATATGTAAAAATGTAAGGGTGAAGCCAAAGGTGCAGTTGAGACTGAGGAAGTTTGGAAAAGTCAGCAAGGTGGATCATCTAAGGAAAGCTGCAAAAACAAGCAGAAGAGGCTTAAGAGAGAAGCTGCGAAAGCTGAAATCCTTATAAGTGCCATGAGGGTGGAATCACCCAAGCCTTTTGGAGCTTGCAACCAGATAGCTTCAAATGCTAGGCATGGATCTCTAGGACTTAATGTTTGCCTTGTTGGATGTTGGACTTGCTTTGTTTCCAATGCTTGCTTGTATTCCCCTGTTTGCAACTTTTGGAATGATAATGCTTATCTTGTGCCTTTGCATTTTGGAAATGTTTAACCTTGTTTCATTTGTACAGGGGGTTACAGTTAAGAGTTTGCCATAGATCTGGGGGAAACTTGGGACTTGGACTTTTCAGCAATACTGAAACTGTTAGGACTTTGGCAACTCTTGGAGATTGACTAAATGTCTTTTGTGTAAAGGATGTACATGAGTCTTTGGGGGCCAGAGGTGGAATGTCATGGTTTATGTCAGTGGCCCCTAAGCTTCATCCAATTATGCATTTTTGATTGGTTCATTGTCTAGCACTTGGATTAGTAGTGTGAGTGCTAAACCCACCTAGAGGTGGAGCCAGGATATGATGTAAGGGTGGGAAGAAGGTGTGTCTCTCTCTTGCCATTTTCCCGCCTTGCTGTTTGCAGCTGTCATGAACTGCAGACCTGCCATGCCACCCTGCCTTAGAGCCAACTGAGTATGGACTGAAACCTCCAAGAACTGTAAGAAATAAACCTTTCCTTTCCTAACTTTGGGCATCAGGTATTTTGTCTCAGCAATGAGTAAAAAGTAACTAAGACAGCAACTTTTGCTTGTAATAGCCAAATACTGGAAACAACCTAATATCTATCGACATGAGAAGGAATGAGTTGTGGTATATTTACACCATAGGATATTATACATTAATGAAAATTAATGAAATGTATGTATAGTTACATGCATGGCATAATATTTGTGTGAAATAAGATATAAAAGACCATATGCTATATGATGCCAAACAAATTCATATATTTAGTCTACATTCATAAGTGATGATGCAAAAAAGAAAAACAAGGAGATGATTATCACAAAAGTCAAGACAGTGGTCATCTCCAGAGATGATATTAAAAAGTCAAGATAGTGGCTATGTCTGTTTTTTTTTAATTTTTGAGGCTTTGAAGAATAGTACCCAGGGTCTCAGCACATGCTAGGCAAGCACTCTATGATTGAGCTGTAGACCCAAAATTCAAAAATTTGAATAGCCAATATGGCACAAAGCTTGACCAATCCAGACAGAAGCTTTTATAACTCACCAGAGAATGTTAGCTCATAATAGCCCCTGTTTAATTCTGTACAGGAGAAGAAGGAGTGATCAGATAAACATACCACATTTTAAGGGGTATCTTCCAAAGTGTTGTGTTCAATTTCTTGACTCAGATAGAAGTTACATGAGTATTTGCTTTGTAACTACTTTTTGAAATGTATGTATATATTTCATGCACATTACAGGAAAGAAAAAATAGGTACACTCTAGAAAAATATAAGCCAATGTTTTGTAAACATTTACTTCAAAAAGTGTGACTGTGAAGCACTGAGATGTTTGGCTAGGTGGAGATAAGAACGATCACAGCTCATCATGTTCTTGTTCTCTGTAACAACATGATAGATACAAAACAGACCTTGAGAAGTTCCAAGACATTCTAGAGAGGTACAAAGAGTTACTGTTGTTCAGATGGGGGAGAATTTTTTTCCATCTGAAGGATGACAAGATAAAATCTTCCAAGTGGAAGAAGCAATTGAGGTGTGTATATAAGAATAAAGAATTTCAGCAGGTACCTTTGCTGAGGAGATTGAGAAAAACCATAGCATTAACGCCAAGATAAGAATAAGAATAAATAGCATGTGGTCAAGAAATTAGTCAAATTCATTAGTGTAGCATTTTCAATTTTGTTTTGATGCAAAATACTAAGCCAGTTGTTATTTTCTGCAAGGGAAAGTTACTCATTCCTCAGATAACCTATAAAATGCTCCTGTGTTAGGAGCTAAGCACTAGAGGTACTGCCATTAAGCAAAACAGACTAGACTCTGCACATTACATTGCCTGATTTGGCCTTAGTTTCTTTCTAGAGCCACCATTCTTGCTCAGAGCAACAATCTAGACTAATCCACATCACATTCAGTCATTTCAATGTTTTGGGCTCTTTTAGGCTTTTCATATTTAAATTCAGTGAGACTTAGTATTCATCCCATCCATCTTTCATGGCCATCATGTTGACTTTGAACCCTAGAGTTTATGCAAGATTGAACCAACTTTTTAGTTCTTGATAGAGCCTGCATTGGCCTTGCCTGGGATGTACAATTGTGCATCCATGCTGCCCCATTAAGATGACTGACTCCCCATCAGGCCTCTTTTGCTCTGGTCCCTACTTCTCCCCAACACAGCTTCATCTAATTATGACCACAAGATGCTGTCTTCCAAATTCTCTTCCTTTCCTTGTTACCTCCTCATGATTTTTAATATTCTTGTCTGTTGGAGTTTGAGAGATGGGATGAAGACCATAACATGTCTTGATCAGAAGGTGCACTTTCCGGATCGTTGTGTCTTATACCCTGGGCTGAGACTTGAAATAGTAACCTAAAAACCAATATCATACTCTTGCTTTTCTTTATGACACCTGCATTAAAGGAGAAATCAGCCTCATATCTCACTGCCTATGTTCAGAAGGGTCTGAAAGATGAAGGCAGAAGGGCACTCAAGTAATCTTGATAGATGATCCCATTATAACCAGTGCAGTGTAGTTTAAATGTTACTAGACAAGCTGTATAAAGCATTCACAAATAGACAAAAATTGCTTTCCAGATTCAATATTTGGAATTCTTGCATTTTATGCTTTAAAAACATCAGTTTGCTTTAACAATTTTTGGGCTTCGTTTCTTTTTTACTTTTTATCAGTACATGTTTGCAGTGGATAATGATTACATTCCTCATGGAGCGTTGGCACAAGTACATAACACTTCTTAATTCTCTTTTTATCCCCTTCCCCTCACCCTTCAACTCTTGATCCTCTTCCCATTTGGAAAAGATTTGTCTACTCATATCCTATTACTTATTTTTCAGTTTTTCTCTGCATTTATATTCTGAATCCCTCAATAAGAGAAACCATGTGATATTTAAACTTGTGTGTATGATTTATTTCATTTAAAATTATGGTCTCCTTGTGCACCCATTTTCCTAAAATGATTTGAGTTTATCCTTCTTTATAGCAAAATAGTACTCTGTTGTATATAAATACCACAGTTTTTTTATCCATTCATCTGTTGAAGGATAGACTGCTTCCAACATTTAAGTATTATGAATTGTGCTGCTATAAACATGGATATACATTTATCACTGTAATATAATATCTTTAATTCTTTTAGGAAGATAACTAGAAGGGGAATACCTGGATCAAATGGAACTTCTATTTTTAGTTTTCTGAGGAATCTCCATAGCAACTTCCACAATAGTTTTTCCAATAATGTGGAAGGGTTCCTCTTCCCTTACAGCCTCACCAGCATTTGTTATTATTTGATGTCTTGATGAAGCCCATTCTTTCTGGAGTAAGATGAAATATCAGTGTTGTTTTTATTTGCATATCTCTAATGGTCAAAGATGTTGAATGTTTGTTCATGTCTGTATTAACCATTGTACTTCTTGTGAGAAGTATCTATTCATTTCAGTTGCCTATTTTTGAATGGGTCTTTTATTTGGGTTGGTCTAATTTTTTTGAGTTGTTTATAAATTCTAGATATTGGTCCTCTCTCCAAGGAATAGCTGGTAAAAATCTTTTCTGATTCTGTACATTGTTTTTTCATTCTGTTAGTTGATTCCTTTGTTGCACAAGAGCTTAATCTAATATGATTCCATTTGTTGATTCTTGGTGTTATTTCTTCTGCAATTGGGGTTCTGTTCAGTTGTCTCTGCCTCTGTCTTTAAGAGTTTTAGCTATTTTATCTTGCAGCAGATTGTTTCTCATTTAACTTTTAGATCTTTGATCCATTTTGATTTTGTGCTTTGTTTTTAAATGGTGAGAATAGAGTTCTCATCATTTTACTTTTGAGATGTGCATAATTTTATTCCCAATAAGTGAGAAACCAAATTGAATTTAGCCACAGTTGTATTTTCTCTTTCAAAGGGTTTTCAAAGTACTTGAGAAAATTTTGTGTGCTATATCAGAATTTTAATCAGATTAATTCATGGCTCTGATGAGTGTCATCTTGAGAATGTGTATAATTTTTATCATGCTTATGTGCTGTATTTCAGTATTAGATTCTCTCTGTTCTATAAAACAGTTTATGACCCCTTTTTGTAATTTAACATTCTATTAAACAACAAAACAAAGGTGTCAAGCTAATGATATTCAGCTGGATGATCAATTGGATGAGGACTTGAGTCATGAGGGCACCCATTAGATTGCCACTAACTACTGCACCTGTTCAACTCCCAAGATAATGATGCCTAGAGTATAAAATTTGTAAAGAATAATTTTAGGAGATAATTCTGGGAACATGCATTCTGGAAAGATCTTTGAAGCCTTCAATACCAAGCTGAGTCTATGTTTTTTTTCCAATTCAGCATTTCCAGTTTCAGAGAGAAAGAGAGAGGAAGGTAGACCTTGACAATCCCATATCTGCCTATGGGATTCTCTAAGTAGAAAGGAGAGCCTAGCTGATGAAAAAGCCCTGTTGTGGATGGTGAAAGAAATTATGACACTAGTTAGAGTAAGAATAAAGTGGCAATGGGAAGGTGAGACTTAAACAGAGAGAAAAAGGACCCAGATGGCATAGTATGCTAAAGGAAGCCAGGTTCTACTGCCTGCTGGACCTGTCATTATTTCACCAGGAGTGTAGATGATAGTCTGTGACCCCACTTAATGAGTCTTTCTCACCCCAAAGTCTATAAGGAATGAAAATAGAAACACACAAAAGCAATACAGCAGAAGTATGTAAAATAGAAATATGTAAATAAAATTGAGCTCCTCTTTATGCTGCTTGTATGAAAAGCAATACAAATGTTGGATTTGTGTATATGAAAAGCAAGTCTTTTCAACTAGTGGTGATTTAAAAATCAATGAATCATTTATGTCTCTGCTGGGCCTGTCTTTCAGCCTCTGGCTGCAGACTCTCCTAATCAAAATCTTTCCCAGCCTCATCTGTGTCAGGCAGGCCTGTTTTTGCTCTCACAGGCCTAAGCACTCTCACTTGTGAAAATTTTTAACCAGAATCATATTAAATATATTAAAATGCATCCACATTTTGCATTAAACATTTATATTTTTACTATAAATTTTTGAAGAGCTTTTGTAATTTTGCTTTAGAAATTATTAATGCATAATTAATGTAATTTAGAATGGCTGTGATTTCTCAATAATTATGGAGACTTGGGAAGTGAGAATTTGCAATCTAAAAATTATTTTCAAATATAACGGGTTTTAGGGCTAGAGGTAAGGTCGGTGGTAGAGCACTTGCCTAGTATGCCCCAGGCCCTGTGTTTGATCCTCAGCACCACAAAAAGAAACAAATTTGTTCCTATTCTCACCACTTAGTGACTGCCACAATTTGGCAGTCTTCAGGCCTCAACAAATCTAAATAAAGTCTTTTGAGCCTCAGTTTCTTTGACCTACTTTCAGCATTTGACACTGCTAACCTTCGCTTACAGATTATTTCTTTATGCTTCATTTTCACTTATTGCAAATGATTTCCAATGCAGACAAGCACATGGAATAACATAACCAATATACAAGCACCCCGTGATCTATCAAATCTTGCAACATTAACTTTCAGATTTTTTTAAGAAATAAGTATTCTAAACACATTAGTATTTCCTGTAGTATACCCTTCTCTAGTCTTATTCTTCTCTTAAATTTGTTGTTAGTGTTCTTTAATGTTTTGTATAGGAGTACTTCCTACATGTCTATTGTATGTAGTCATGAGCTACAGATGATAACTTTCAGACATTAAGTAAATACAGAATGTGTTTTATGTTTGTTTTTGCTCATCATTATAGTTTTGAAATTTAACTGTTATTGCATACACTACAGCTCAAATGCATTTGTTTTTAATTATTTTTTCCTTTTTTTGATGGTTCTGAGGATTAAATCCAGGGCCTCATGCATGCTATGCAAACACTCTAACACTGAGCTACACTCCCAGCCCTCATTTTAAATTCAAAATAGTACTATACTTAATTTAATACATACTATGATTATGCATTCACTTACCAACTGGCATTTAATTTGCTTCCAGCTTTTGAGATTACAACTAATGCAGCAATGGACATTATTCATTTGTCTCTTTAATATAAAGGATATATACCTAAGTACTGAATTTATGAGTTGGAGAGTACTGTATTGTTAACTTTGTTAGACATTGTCAAATTGACCTTCATAACAATTGTACCAACTTGTCTTTCTTATTGCAGGAAATCAGAGTTCTATTTGTTCTACATCATCAACATACTTGGTATTATCTGACTTTTAAATTGTTTGCCAAACTTTATTATTGTGAAATAACATTTCATAGTTTTATTTTTTAACTTTCCTGAATATTAATAAAATTAGGCATCCTTGCAGGTCTTTATTGGCCCTTTGAGTTTCATTGGCTCTAAACTGCTTGTTCATATATTTTGTCAATTTTTCTACTAGGTTACTTTTTCTTAATTATAGGAGTTTTATACCTTGGATACTAATTAATGCATTCAATCATTCATTTAATCAGTATTTTTCAAGCATCTATTCTGTTCCAGTAGTGGTTCTAGGCACTAAGAACATAGTTATGAACAAAACACACAAAATATTACCATAATGGAATTTACAGTGTAGTAGGGGAAGGACACACAAACTTGAGATAGAACAAAGCATAGCTGAACCAGGTGTGGTGGTGCACACCTGTAATCCCAGCACTCAGGAGGCTGGGATGATCACCATGAATTTGAGGCCAACCTGGATTACGTAGTGAACTCAAAACCAGCTTGAACTACACAGTGAGACCCTGTCTTAAATAGAGGGAGAGACAGAGAGACAGAGAGACACAGACTGAGAGAGACAGAGAAAGAAAGAAACAGACCATAGTGATAAATCCTATGAAGAAAAATAAAAAGGAAAAAGAGGGTAAGGAACATGTGGGAATGGAGACGGGGATTACTGACATGTAATTTTAAATAAAGTGACACAGGAAGGTCTCATGGAGAATAATTTGTTCAAAGACTTGAAGGAGGTGAGAGTGCAAGCAAAGTAAACATTAAGTGCAAGGGTCCTGAGGTAAAACTGTACCTGGAGAATCCAAGGAGAAACAAGAAGCCAGTGAAATGAAGCAGAGCAAGTTGGAAAGAATAATAGGAGAGGAAGTCAGAAAGATGATGACAGCTAAAAATATAGAACCTCATAGATTATTCTTTGTTGAGTATATGCACTGAAAAATACCTTCTTCCACTCTGTGGTTTGTCTTGTAACTTGTTCATATTGTAAAGTACATACATTTCAAAATTTGATGTAACTCTTGCTATCATTCTCATTCCCTATGTCAAAATAATTCAAATATTCTTTTTTTTTTCTTTTTTAGTGCTTATTAATGCTAAAAATGTGCTAGATCACTGAGCTACACCCCTGGCTTCTATTCTCTAATTTGCTTCTGAAAGTTGAAATGTACTGCTTTTCACACTTAGATCTTTAACCCACACAGAATGGATTTTCTCTCTATGGTGTGAGGTACTGCTCTAATTTAATAATATTTTGTATGGAAAATCAATAGTCCCAGTACCATTTATTAAATAACCATCCTCTCACTGATTTGAAATGTCACATATGCTGAGTATCAGTTTTCCAAATATGTGTACTGAGGAAAGAGTACATTTTGAAGCTTCCTATTTTGTTCCATTGGTCTCTCTTATCTCCATATTACACTTTTACTATAGATTTAAAGTTAATCTTGATTTCCAGTCCAATGTAGATTCTGGAGCAAATGAATAACACAATTGAAACATTACTTTGTGAAGAATATTTTTTGTGTCTGTCAACAGAATAAAAAGGTCAAAGGAAATATTAAAAGCAATGAGATGGTGGGAGAGGGAGGAGTAACCCAGCTAAGCTATCACAGGGGCTTGCAATAAAGTGATGTAAGTGTGAAGGGAAAGAAAAAGAATTTGAAAGCTATTCTAAAGAGAATATTAGCAAGACTCATTGACTGATTGGGTACAGAGATTAGGAGAGGGGGATAAAGCACATGTTTTGAGGTTTCAAGGCTCAGTGGCTGTGTAAAATGATGAGTTGAGTTTTGTCACAATAGTGTATATGAGGTAGGGTGCCTGTGTCAGAGATATGTAGTTGGGCTTTCCTTACTTTTAAGCAGACCTGAACGGGATTTCAAGGAGCAAAGATCTGAGCTTTTGAAAAATTTCCAGTGTAGGGGATGGAAGGAAGACGAAGGGGAGAACACTCAGGAGATGATCAACATTGATAAGGTGCTTTTCACTGATGTTGTGATTTCTATTGGCCCAATACGTTTGAGTTCCCTCACAGGTATGACTGCCTTTTGTTTCGGTGGTAATTTTCCGTGTCCACAGACTACAGTAATTCTGCTATGTCACAAAGTAGTTTTTAACACGTATTGCTTGCTGGACGGGGTAAAGACACCCCCAGTCCGACAGGCCTCACGCTGCAGTTCCCCAGGTTGGCCGAAGGGGGCGGAATCTGCGGCGGCCTGGAAAACGGGAGGCCTGGAAAACTGGTGCCGCTCTCTCTCTCTCTCTCTCTCTTTCTCGGGTCAAGCTCTCTTCTCCGGCTCTTCGGCTTCTAGCGCCTAGAGCAGAGCTGTTTCTTAAATAACGCGCAGCTAAGACGAGTACGTGGTGGGAGGCGGGAAGCAGTGTCGTCGGATTTGCCTGCGGTCCGCAGCTCCGCTGAGCCTGGAGGCCGCCCGAATGGAGCAGCCGCTCCCGGTCGGAGCCCAGCCCCTCGCTGTATCCGCTCGTGAGAAGGGGGAGGGGAGGCCGCGCAGGGCCGGGGGTGGGGGTCCAGGAGACTGCGGAACACCGAGGGGCGGGGGCGCCGCCAGGTCCGGAGGCCAAGCAGAGCAGGGGAGGGGGCGGCACGGGAAACGATGCTTGGCGGCACGGGGAGGCGGCTTGGGGTGGGAGAGTCTAGAGTCCGACCGCCGGGCTCCGCGTCACCCCTCTCTGGCCACACTTCTGAAAAAGAGACCCTTGACCAGTGCCCACATACCATCGAGGG
Organism: Dolichotis patagonum; assembly: GCA_004027295.1. NCBI lineage: Eukaryota > Metazoa > Chordata > Mammalia > Rodentia > Caviidae > Dolichotis > Dolichotis patagonum. The sequence continues at coordinate 14,531 of PVJX010010660.1, forward strand.
TTTGGAGATGAAGGGTCCTCTCCGGGAGCCCTGCGCCCTGACTCTAGCCCAGAGGAACGGACAATATGAGTAAGTAACCATCTGATTCCCACAGGAGAAGGCACCTTGCCATTAACTCTCAGCCCTAACCGCGACCAACCACCTGCTCTCCCACCTAGGCCACGCGGGCAACAGGTTTATGCCCATGTGTGAAGTGCGAGTGGTCTGTAACTACAGGGCTTTGTCCCCAACTTCCAAGGCAGTAGGTTGCTTTTCGCTGTATTGCTCAGTGGAAGGACTCAATGGGCAGGAAAGTAGGAAGCCTAGGTTCTTAGTTCCTGCCTCTGCAATTGACATGTGTTGTGTAACCTCGAGTAAAGTCGGTAAGACTTTCTGGGTCTTGGTTTCCTCATCAGTTGAATAAAACATTAACTGCCTTATAGCAGTTAGATAGAGATAGAACAGGATAATAAACACAAAAGTGGTTTGCAAAAAGTAAAAGTGCTGTGCTAATGCTTCATTATTAACGTTGCAGACTTCTTGTTTTAGCCTCATTCAGCTAGTTTCTCCAGGCCCCCCACCCTCTTATTCCATTTGCTTGAAGGTGTAATCATTAGTTCAGCCTTACCTGACTATTGAAAAGAAAATGAGATGGGTAGAAATATAAATGACATTTGGCATTTTATCAGCATGTGTCACCTCCCACTCTGCCTTGGACACAGGAGCTCAGTAAATGTTGTTGATCAATTGAGCCAAAGATTATTTTGTTAAGCTATCACCACAGCTGCTAACCTCACCCCTTTGCCTCTGATGCCATGTCTTAAAAGTATCTGTAGTGACAATTGCATATCAGAGGCTTCCATTCCTGTATGCACAGGGCACGTCCCTTGATTGTTGAATGGCATCTGAAAATATTTCTTAGTTTAAAAAGTGTTGATCACTTAAACCTTGCCATCTCCTAACATTAGGTTCTACATAAAAACAGCTTTTCTCAGGCTCAACTTTTAAATCTTCTGTTTGTGCTCCTTGATTTACACAGAAGAAATTCCCACAAGCCTAGCTTGCACTTAGCTAAGACTGTTGGTGCTAGTGTAACGACATCAGCTAGTTCTATGAAGTAGTTCTTTCCAGGGTGGTGTTTGGTCGATTCTGTTGATGTGAGAAGTTCATGCTGGTTTTCCCAGATTTCATCAAACCTTGGGAGACCAGTTTAATAAAATTAAATTCAACAGAAAAGTGAATTGAAAAGTGAAACACCACTACCACTTCCAAAGGTTAGAATGGGTGAAGAGATGTGACCCTTAGGCAAACCAGTAGCTTTTGCGTGCGTGTCTTGCTTTTCTCTTTTGTAAAAAACAAAATTATGAGAAATGAATACCTACGTTGTTGAGATGACCTCAGCTCAGGATGTAGTCCCTTGGTTTAATAGGTTTAGAACTCTATTCAGCTAATAAGGGAGTAAGCAGCTAGCCTTGTGATAAGTACGTCGTCCTATCTGGGCCTTGCTACTAAAGGAACTTTAAAACTTGGCAGGAGTAGTTCTCCTGACTATTTGTATCTTCCCCATAGGGAGATAAAATTCTCCTATTCCAATTGTATATATTGTGAGGGTGTAACAACACACAAACACTTGATATGTGCCAGGTGCTGTTCTGAGCAGTTTTTATTAATTTATTTAATCCTTAAAATATTAAATCATCTCCATTTTACCAAAGAGCTTGAGACACAGAGAGGTTAAGTCACTTGTTAACATTTGGGAAATAGTTTAGATCTGAAACTTTTCAAAGTATTTCTGAATTACATTGAGAAATTTCTTTTGCAAAAATTTTCTAGAGATACCTACAATCATAGTACTATCTGTAATCCCTAGATTCTGTTTTCTGGAATGCCTTCTCTGACTTGGGTGTCCAGAACTTTTTATTTTTGAACTTTTTATCCTAGAACTCCATTTAATATTTATATCAATGGTTCCTACTGTCAACTATAGGAGAAATTTACTTGAGGAAAAAGTTAAAGCTGAGTTTAATTGGAAACAGGATCAAATAAGATTTATTTTTTCAAAGATAATAAATTATTATAATAGATTAGAAGCTGTTGAATTTCCATTGTATTGCCATATACCTATTATTTTAAATCATTCAATTGTTAAATGAATAATTGTGTTTAGACATGTTATGCTTATTAGTCTTTTGCTTCAATTTTTAAATGTCTAACAGTAGATGCTACATAAATTCACTTAAATTATCAGTTTGTCTTGTGATGGTTTTTAACAATATAGTTCAGTTGATGCTTTGTTAATGATAAACACAATTTTTGTTCTACATATTTTGACATTATAGTGTTTTCTGCAGTGTTAGTACCTTTAGTTTCCTAGTTCTGTCTAAGCAACAAGTTACCCTGAAGAGATCCCCTTCAAAGTTAACAGGTTGGTGGAAACAACCCCAAAATAAAAATAAGTCCCTTATAAAGAAGACAAAATAGAATTCATACCCTTCAAAACAATGATATTTCTAGTGTCAGGAGTTGAATAGTTATATTTATAAATTCACTTCTGCCTAAAATTTAGTTAAGTTAGTTCACTTTCCAACCAGTGTTTATTGAACATCTGTTATGCTGCAGACAAAACTGAATCATATAGGTCCTGGTTTTCAAAGAGTTCAAATTAGTGAGGTGAAATAAATATAAGCAAACTGTAGTGTGTAAGTTTTCTGTTATGGGGCAAATGAAAGGGAAAAGGCCAGTGGTTCTCCTTGGGGGTAATGGAGAAAGCTTCATCTTTGGCTTGTCTCAGGATAAAGAAAGAAATGTTCTAGGTAAAAAGTACTGCCTGAAGACTACTTGACTTCAGGGAAGCTATTTGATACTCAGAATGGCTGTTTATCCAGAAAGTTAGAATTGATTATGGGCCACTAAGGAAGGATAAGTAATAAATGAAAATTAAAATGTCAGAAATACATGTATATTTAGAATTCTTGTATTTCATACTGGGAAGCCAAGTTCAGTTACATTCTTAAAGAAATAGTGTGAAGTTGAAAAACAGAAGAACAAACACAAGGGACACGAAGGCATTCCAGTTGTGATACCTTATAGTCACGGGTTATTTTGACCAGTAAAGCTGTCTGAGTATCCCCTCTTATTCCAGCTCTATAAACCTGCAAGCTTGATTGAGGAGAAAGAATAACTCTGGTAAAGGCTATGGGAATGTAATTGGATACCTAATGTATAAATTTTTGAATTCATTAAACACACACAAGTGTTGTAATGTGCCAGGATCTGTGCTAGGTACTAAAAATACCATGATGAAAAAAGACAGCCATAGTCCTTGTTGTCATGGAGTTCACATCTAGCTGATTTTACTCTGGTATATATATTATAAAAGATATAAACTCTGGTTCATGCTTTTAAGTCTGTATGCTGCTTTTAGAAAACAGATTATCACATTCTTTGTGACGTATAGAATAGTGTGCTTCTCATATTGATGAGCACTTACGACCTTAACAGCCCTAGAGCTTTTATGATGCTCAGCTCTACTAGATGCAGTCTAATAAATACAGACTGGAACTGTGAAACAAGACAGCACAGTACTCCGTTGTTAAAGATTTAGGAAGATTTGGATTTTTGCAGTAGCTATTCATTGATACATTCTTCTGTTTCCTAGGTTAATAATCCAGTTGCAAGAGAAAGAACACGTTCAAGATATTATTCCTATAAATAGCCACTTCAGATGTGTTCAAGGTACCAACTTTAATTGCTTAGCTAGTTTTGTGTTTCCTTGGTCATTAATACATTATATATATTATATTTAAAATTATCACTGCATGTACAGTGAATTACATTATTCTTTGTCTAAAAAGTCAACATTTATAATCTACCATTGAGAAGATAGTATTTCTCTGAAGAGTCCTTAAAGGGTTAAGCTGTTTCCTTGGGTGGAGTTAAAAATATATATAGTTTGTTACCTATGTAGGTAGTCTTTTTATGCTGACTGAACTACGTTCAGATTTAAATGACACTGTTAGGGTTAACTGGCACTCTGTTCATTGTAAAGTATCAAGGTCACTTTGATTCACACGTTTAGCACTTTGTTTCAAAACAATTTGAAATTAAGACATTTGGCAGGGTGCCTTGTCAGCTTGTACCTTAAATGCAATTGTGTTAATTCTCAAACCTTGATATGAGTGAATCATAAGAAAATTTACTCTGGGGAGGAAACAGTTGGCTTCCTGTCATCAGATTTGGGGTCTAAGCGCAAAAAAATGTTTCATCTACTGCAATAAAACTCAAAATGTTGGAAGGTTTATGTAGGAGGTGTTGCTTCTGTTATCTTACATTGCTCTGGAAAGAAAATTGATTAGTAGAAAATGAATGTATTATGTTCCCAGCAGGTCCAGTAGATTAATCAGGCAGAAGCATTCTGTATTAATTGCAGCTTCTTGGAAAAATTGAATCCTAGCATGCATAGATTCTTTATTAAACTGCTTAAACTATTTTGATCAAACAGTAATATGTATACTATAAAAAGTTTGAAAAGAGCAGAAAAAATGAGGCACCCAAATTCCACTTTATATTGTTCAGCATTCACATGGCCAGGACAAAATACCTGAAACCCACAAATTAGAAGACAGGTTTATTTGTTTCACAACTTCAGAAGTTTCAATCCATGGTCAGTGAAACCAGAAACATCATTGTAGAAGGGCGTTATAAAGCAAAGCTGCTCACTTCATGGCAGGTGAGAAATAGCATAGGGGAAGAGCACCAGCAAGATACACACCCTCCAATGGCACACCCTCCGTGAACCATCCTCCTGCTGAACTCTACCTCCTAAGAGCACATTAGCTGTGAACTTGAGTGGATTGACCCACTCATGATTCTAGTGCCTCTATGATCCAGCCACCTATCTAGGTGTCTCTTAATCCAGTCAAGTTACCAAGTGTAAGTAGCACAAGTCTGCGCTTGTCAACTTGACATCTAATCACATCTCCTTAGACCATACTTAATTTCCAAATAAACATAATCATTCTACTTAACATGGTATCACGTTTTTTTGTTGTATACAGGATAATTGTAACTGCTTCCCAAAAGTCTCTTCAGTTCCAGCATTGCTCAAAAGTCCAAATCTAATGTCTCCTCTGAGACTCAAGGCAAACTTCTAGCTGTTATTATACCTTAGATCTAAAATGTCCCCTGAAAGTTTCATGTGTTCAGAAGTGGGACTTCTGGAAAGTGATTGAATCATGAGGACACTTCTTATCAGTGGAATAATGCACTGGTGAGTTCATAGTTGAATATGATGTTAAGAGGTGGAGCCTGGTCAGGAGAGGTGAGTCACTGTAGGCATGACCCAGAAGGGTATATTCTTGTCCCCACCTCCTTCCTCCTCTCTCTGCTTCCTGGCTGCCATGGGTTGAAAAGCTTTCCTTCACCAAACCATGCCACCATACAGTTTCGGCCTTGGAGCAAGCTGACCATGCATTGACTGAACTCTCTAAAACTGTGAACCAAAGTAAACCTTCCCTTCTTTAAACTGCAAGTGTTGGGTGTTTTGTTCTTGCAGCAGGAAAGTGCATAATAGAGCTGTGAAGCCCTGTAAAAGCAAATAGCAAATTCCATATTCACAATGTACAGGTTCAGCATTCCTATTTCAAAAAGAAGGAATAGCAGCCCAGGGATTTAGCTCAGTGGCTCAAGTCCCTGCCTGCTAAGTGTGAGGTCTTGAGTTTGATCCCTGGTTCCAAGAAAAAAGAAAAAGGAATAGGGAATAGAGAAGAATAAAACCAACACAAGACTAAAATCAAGCATGGCAAACATTAAATCCTATAGCTCCGTGGCAAGATATGAGTTCCAGAGGTCTTGGGTGGCCCCAGTCCTGTGGCCTTGCCTGTTGCTTTCCACACAGCTTCTCAGACTGGCTCTGCTGGCTGCTCATAGCTTCTCTTGGGAGAAGTTCCTCGTTCCTGGCATCTCCAGCTTCCTGGAGTCTCCACTGCATCTTCAGCTCTATGACTTTCCTTCTCAATGGCACATTGCCTAGCCTCTCAGGCCTTCCTCTGAAATGTGAGTGGAAGCTTCCATGAACCCACAATTCTTGTATTCTGTGTGCTTTGCAAAGATAAAAACATAGAGAATACCAAGGTCTGCAACCAGGTCAAGCAGTAGCCCAGGACCCTTAGAATAGATTGTGAATTGCCTAGATGATTGAGCACAGTGAAATGAATGCCAGGGAACCAATTCCCTTGGCAGCTCTTCTTAAGCAGAGCACCTAGGCTCTCCTTAAAGGAAAGACTTACACTTTGTACCCTTGAGACTGTTTTGGGTAAGGTCTTGCTGATTACTGATATACCCATGAGACATTTTTTGTCCTGGTTCAAAGTACTTGATTTCTTTGATGTTGCTATTCTCTTCCACAACCATCCCTCCTTTGATCTCAATTTCACACTTGGTTCTTTTTGAACCAAAATTTAAATTTTTCAGATTTTTCTCCTTTGCTTTTTGCTCCTGATTCTCACAGTAGATGCCACTGAAAGTAGCCAGCAGTACCTATGCCACAACCTGAATATTGGACTTCCTTAAAATTTCCATTGCCAGATCAATTAGTCAACCACCTTTAAATCCAGCCCCTTCTGAAGTCTTATGACAGGGATAAAATGTAGACAAACTTTTTGCCATAGCATAACATGTTTGGCCTGTACTCTAATTCCTAGTAGAGTCCTCATTTCTATCTGAAATCTCATGAGCCTGACCTTTACAATGTCCACATTCCTATCACCATTCTGGTCTTTTGAGCTTTTGCTCGGTTTACCCATCAGGCTCTAGTTTCGGCATTCTTAGCTTTCTCCATTCTGATTCTCCAAATTATTCCAAATTCTGCCCACAGATCAGTTCCATAGACTTCTGAACTGTGTGGTTAGATGTATTCAGAGCAACAACTCCACTTCGTGGTATAGATTTTCTGTATTGGTCAGCTTTCCCATTGTTGATACAAAAGTTCTCACATAAACAAATTAAGAGAAGTTTTTTTGAGTTACACTCTTAGTGGTTTCAGTCCATGGTCAGCTGGCTCTGAGACAGAAACATTATGGTAGAAGGGTGTGATAGAACAAAACTCCTTACTTCATGGTGGTGAGGAAGTAGAGTCCAAGGGAAGAGTACAAGTGAGAAATATGCTCTCCTAAGGCATACCTTCAGTGATCCATCTCCTCCAGTGGGACCCTGCCTTCTAACCACCATTCAGCTATGTACATCAGTGTATTAACTCACCGATGAGTATAGTGCCCTCACAATCCAGCCACCACCTACCCCAGAATTTCCTAATGCAGTCAGTTTCACAGTTAATTGACACACTAGCCTTAAATAAAATGTCTTAACATTTTCCTTTTTCCTACACATTAAACCTCAAAGTAAGGGGAACATATCCTTTGTAAGTTTTGTTTGTTTGTATTTTTGAGACAGAGTCTCAATGTGTAGTTCGTGCTGACCTGGAACTCATGTAACCCAGGTTGACCTGGAATTTGTGCCAATCCTCCTGCTTCAAGCTCCTGAGTGCTGGGATTACACACATGGGCCACCATGCCCAGCATCCTCCTAAGTAATTTTTTTGTTTGTTCCACATACCATTATATTGAGTGCTTACCATAGTGTTAATGATAATAGATTCTTCCATTTTATGAATGGCTTGTAGTATAACTATTTCCCTGTGTTTCACATTTGGATTTTTTTCCCACTGGTATAAATAGTAATGTGATGACATCTCTATATGTAAATCTTCCTAAACATCTCTTTTATTTTCTCAGAATTTATATCTGTGAATGAAAAGAGTCAGTGAATATGACTTTTAAGACAGCATGTTGAAAAGAAAAAAAACAAAGCCAAGCGTGGTGGCACATGCCTGTAATCACAGCACTTGGAAGGCCGAGGCAGGAGGATTGTTGCAAGTTTGAGACCAGCCTGGGCTCCATAGTGAGACCCTGTCTCAAAAAACCAGTGTGTATTAACACTTACCAGTACCTTCAGTGAACAGGATCTATGTTGCTGTGTATAGAAGAATAAAGTCATAGCTGTTTAGCTTGCCCTGTGTAAGAGAGATATATTAAACACAGTACTTGCGTAACGTAATAAGTTGCTGTAGTGACCTTGCTTTTCAAGTTGTAGCCCTATATGTAAGAGAAAAGCCAGACAATGTGGCTTAAGATTAGCATCCTATTAGGTTTTTACTGTCTTTTGTTACTTCTAGAGTCTCTCTCACCCTGTTTCTCTTATTATTTTTAGTAAGAAATAGCCAGTTGTTAGGTTGTAGAGGTGCTGCTTGGGACTCTGAAAATCTGTGCGTGTATGCTCTGTAGTTCTCTATGACAAAATGAGAAGTTAACATCTTTTGAGTTTTCGCTTCCTTTCTGTATCCTGACTTGTGCATCCATTTGAAAAACTGTCTGAAAATGGTCAGTGTTTATAGAACTAAAAGATACTAAATAATAGTGGTGAACATATAATACCTGTATCCTAATAGTCTGTTTAGTTCATCATGCTAGTATTAGCATTGAGAGTGTATTCTAGTATTAGGCAGCGTAGTTCCTTGCCATTTGTTTCTGTTATACCTGAATAATGGAGTCAGATATACAATCAAGTCTTGTGAGGAAGCTAGAAAAGGTAGAGACTAATTCATCTCACCAATATAGATCTAGGCTAATCCCCCAAGAACTCAGTACCCAGGATTCATTTAGCTGAGAGGGCAGGTGCTATTGGTCAAACCCAAACTAATAAGAGAAGAAGAGGTAGATTAGGTCTAGGGTTAAAATACCTGACATCTATAAATTCAACTGGGGACAAGAAATGAAGTCTAGAAAAGGCATCAAGAAAAAAGAGAACTATGCACTTGAAAACTGCTTTGTACTTTTGACATGTAATAATTATGCATATTTTGTGAGCTGCAGTATGATAATTTGCATGTATACAATGTATAATGGTCAAATAATGGTGATTAGCATTTCTTTGTGCCGAGAACTTTCAAACTCCTGTCATAATTAGTTAAAATTATTTAATAAATTATTGTAAACTGTAGTTACAATTATTTAATAAATTAAATGTAAACTTATTCTTCCTATCTGACTACTTTGGTACCTGTTATATCCAACCTTTCTGTGTCCTTTCTTCCTCCTACCCTTCCTAGTCACTAGTAAGCCATTCTTCTGTGTACTGCTACGAGATCAACTTTTTTGGCTGCCACATATAAGTGAGAATATGTGGTACCTGTCCTCCTGTGCCAATCTTATTTCACTTAATGTAATGACCTCTAGCTCCATCTGGGTTGGCACAAATGACAAGATTTAATTCTTTCTCTGGATGAATAAAATTCCATTGTTGTCTAGTACACATTTTTCTTTATCCATCCATCTGTCCATCCTTCTGTGTCACCTCAGTCGATTCTGTATGTTGGCTAATGTGACTAGTGCTGCATTGAAACACGAAAGTATGTTTTGTGCTTCTTGTTGGTTGTGATAGACCTTGGGCTCACAGGTGTTAATGGAAGCCAGAGGACAAAGAATTTTAGGTGTACTCTGCTACTCTGCTTTTCGTTATAGGACAGTGGTAGAGGTAATGAGATCAGTGGGAAATTTTCAGTCTAGATCTAAATTGAGAAAGTGATTTACCTCTGGACTTTCACTTCTTTGGCTTTGCATCAGAAGTATCTGAAGGATGCACTTAGATTATATTAACTTGCCTGCACTTGAATAACATGGTGTTATGTTCCCTACTGGTTGTTATTCCTTGATTTGCTTTGAGGAGTTCCATTTGCTTACTGGTTCAGTTCATTGTTTTCTAAGTTGAATTGCTCATTATGAAAATCCTTTTTTAAAAATGCTAAACAAAAAACAAAGGATTTTTTAATGTGTTTCAATGATTTGCTTCAAACAGATAAAAATGAGAGAACAGAAACAATGAAAAGGAAGATCATGTTCCTTCTGATAGAGATGCCTTGAACGACAGAGATTAAATAAAAGACCAAAATTATGTTGAGAAAGAAAGTCTTAAGGAATAGTGACTGAAAGAAGTAGTTGTTGAGCTGAGCATGCACATGAGATTACATTGCACGCACCTGTAATCTCAGCACTCAAGAGGCTGAGTCAGGAGGATTTCCACGAGTTCAAGGCCATCCTGAATTACAGAGTGAGACCCTGTCTCAAAAAAAATTAAAGTATTTCTTTTGGTTGTAATAGTTTGCATTTCCCTCATCATGATCTCTTTTATTTTTCCTTTCAGAAGCAGAAGAAACACTTTTGATTGACATTGCTTCAAATAGTGAGTATTTTTCTGAGTGTAATTGATTTTCATTTAACAAGTATTTACTTGAATATTCAGTGTATTCAAGACATCATTTTGGGCACATCTTGTATTTTACCATTTTCTCCTGTCGTTTCCATTTTCTTAAGGCAGGTAGTTGGTAAGAACTATAAAAATTGAAAATAAGATTTATTTTTCAAATGCTAAACTTTGGGCCACCATTGTTATTCCTGTCAGTTAAATCATCGTGTGGAACTGATAATTGCATGATGGGCTAGTGAAATGTTTAAAGCATTTAAGGTTTGTAGGTGTGTTTTTGTTTTTTAACTGCTGTTTAACACTTTTCTTCTGTTTTTTATTTTTGCTAATTCAATCATTATGTTTTCACTTATTTGTTACTTTGTTTTGGGAGGCTACAGAGTTCCTAAAATTGCTTGTGTAGGCATTCTTTCTCTATCTCAATATAATTTTGGTCTTTTATTTAATCTCTGTTGTTCAAGGCATCTCTTATCAGAGGGAACATGATCTTCCTTTTCACTGTTTCTGTTCTCTCATATTTATCTGTTTGTAGCAAATCACTGACTTTCCGTGAAAGCTGTTCTTTAGCATCTAATTGTACTGTGTTGTGGAAAGGAGAATATAGTCACTTGACTGCTACTGTGACTGCTGTGTGGTTGCTATGGAAAAGAGTTTCTGACCACATGAATCTAATTTGGGTCGCCTTATCTCCTGGTTGCGTCCCTAGATGAGTGGGACTTGGCACTTACCTTGGGGCTGCAGGTTGTACATAATTTTGTTAAGATGCATCCTTGCCCTTAGCACTATTAATTTGTTAAAAATGGTTTAGGTAGACTTTTTCTAGTTTGGGTTTTATTATCCTTTTCTTTAATCATTGATTTTGAAAATCTTAAGAACTGCATCTGAAATACTAATCTAGCAGCTGGCTTCTATTGCAGGTATCCAAGAGTAAAAATAATTCAATATCTTTGTCTTACTGAGCTTAGACAGAGAAGACAAAAATAATGCTAAAAAAAGGAAAATGAGAGGCAAATTATTCTTAAGTGACTGACATCACTGTTGAAATAAAATACTGAAATGTTCTGTACTTAGTTTAGAAAGTTATTTGATCCAAAGCTGAGAAGTTAAACTGAGCAGTGCCTTTTGTCTTATACACACTGAATTTGTAGCATTAGTTTTATTGTGATCTCACCTACATAGAAGTTAGTCCTGTGTTGCTATATAGAGTTCAGCTTACTGGATTATGAGGGGAAATACTTGAGTGACTGCTTATAAAATCCTTTGTTATGTCTCCTCATTTAATGAGTTTCATATGTAAGTCTATAGAACATACAATGAATTGTTGAAAGGGAACCCTGATGTTGTCAGTCAGGCCGAATTTCAGTGTAAACATGTATTTTCCCACTGTCTGAATGTTGGTATTAAGCACTTTTTAAATAAATTTTTTGATTATAGTGTTAATGGACTGAAAATGTAGCTCAGTAGCAGTGCACTTGCCTAGCACGCATGAAGCCCTGGGTTCAGTGCCACAAAAAATGTGTCCAATCATAGAGTTAATACTTCTTCGTTATATATAATTTTAAAAGTCAGAAAAATTTAAAATATCAAATTAAAATTAATCTCCTAGAGATCACTACCATGGCTAACAATTTCATATATTTCTTTCTAGTCTTTTAATTGTATCCTTACGTAATTACCATCCTTATATATAGCTTTTTTGCTGTTTTTGTGGGGGGGGTTAGAGGGAGTTTTTTGTGTTTTTTGCGGGGAGGGGATTGTTGAATTGAACACAGGGCCTTGTGTAAGCATATGCTCTACTGCTAAGCTATACCTTCCACCCTTTCTATATAGTTATCTTGTGTTTAGTTATCTTGTATTTTCATTTAATATTGTGACATCTTCCTATATCATTTAAAATTATTATAAAATATTGCTTTCAGTGAACAATATTTCACTATTGCTGTAAGTCATACTTTATTAAGTTAATTTCTTTATAAAATTAAATAACTGTCAAGTCCTCCTTAGTGAACCCTCTTATAAACTCTTTGCTGTAAAATTTTGTAGTTTTTCATTTATATCATTTTAGGTTAACAGTTTTATGGTAGATTACATTTGCTGCCATTATGAATTGTATTTTATCTTCCAATTGCTTTTTACACTAGCATATAGAACAGTGAATGAAATGTATTTGTATTTTATCTAACTATTTCACTACAATTTATTTTAAGTTTTTTACTGTATTATTTTTTCACTTTGGTAGGCAACTTTGACTATCTACAAATAATAATTTTGTCTCCTTTCTAATATCATAACTATTAGTTTTGCTTCACATCTCATTATACCCATGAAAATTTTGGGACCAGTGCTAAATAATGATGATCCTAGGGTAGCTCCTGATTTCAGTAAGAATGCCTCTGGTGGTGTTTCATAGTTAAGGACATGGTTGCTTGTTGTTTTGTTTGATTTTTTTTTAAAAATACTAAGAAACTGCTTTTATTCAGTTTTGTATGTTCTTTAAAGTCATGACTGTACAATGAATTTTGTTAAATGTCTTCTTGTTATTTATGAAGATAATTATATTTTTTCCTTTCTTACATTTTTTTGATTTATTGATGGACTGCAGTATACTGATTTCTTAATATCACTCTCCCTAACCTATCTATTATTCAGCAAATAATTGCTGCATCCCTCTTTGCCAAGTACAATTGTAAACACTGCCCATCATTAGAGAACAGCATAGATAATGTTGCTGCTCCTACTTTGATTCTTTCTTCTGTGCTATTAGGTACAAGAGCTACATAGATGCCTACAATTTATTAATTCATATGCCAGATACCATGCTGGGTTCTAGGGATATAGCAGAAATCAAAACACTTTTGGTATCTTACGGATTTTAATATAGGAAATAGACTTTAAATTGATAAGATACAGATACTTACATAATTGCAATTTTAGTAAGGACTATCAAGAATTAGCACAAGAGAGTTTATAAAAAGGCTAACTAAATTAGGCAAGGGGATGAGGGAGGACATCTTTGAAGAAGTGGCATTTAAATTGAGATTAGGGGGTCTTGGTAAGAGAGTATTCTTACCTAGAGTACTAGAGAGAAAAGAGTATTCCAGAGAAGGAAACCACAAGGCTCCAAGTTGAAAGATATTTTGACTCTGCAATAAAAGAAGGCCAGGGTACCTGGAACAAGGCTTGAACACCAAAGCAAGACAGGCTAGGAACAGATCCAATAGAATCTTGGAAGCCATGGTGTTGAAGCTGCATTTTTGTATTTTAAAACAATAGAAGAGAATGAAAGATTTTTATGCTGGAGTATTATTTGAATGGAAGTAGGAAGACTAATTTAGGAAGCTGTTTTAGTAGTAAAAAGTAGAGAATGTGATAACAGTAGAAAAAGGGAGAAGTAATGGATTTGATAGGTAATATTTGTAGGTAAATAAATACAATAGGAGTTGGTTTGGATGCAGGGACTGAGGAAGAGAAGTGTCAAGAATACTTGGTAAAAACCAGAACTCCCAGGTTTCTGACATGAATGTGGATGATGGCACTATTTGCATAAATACATTGCAAACAGAATGAGTTTTCCTTTGTGAGGTATCCTGCATTCAGTTTTAGGTGTATTGGGGGTACTTTGAGACACTTGAATGTAGATCATAAATTGGCAGCTGACACTTAGAAGAAAGATTTTGACCACTAGCATATAAATTAAATGTAAAATCACAAGAGATAGTATGGTTGCATATACAGTTGTGCTGTCTAATACAGCAGCCACTAGCTATGGAGTCTTTACATTAATTAAAATAAAATTAGAAATTGAATTCCTTAGTTGCAGTACTCATATTTTAAATGTTCATGAGCCACATGTTACCATATTGCAAAGCACATCTACAGGACGTGCCTGTCATCACAGAAAGTCCTATTGAACAATACTAGTGTAGAATAAAAATGATTTAGGATTGAACTCAAAGAACTCTAATTCTTAAAGGTTAGGCAACTTGAAGGGCCCTAAAAATTCATGACCAGACAAATTAGATGAGTATAGTATAAAATAGGAAATAGGAGATGAGGAGCAGGAAATGACTGTTTTATAAAGAAGCCTGACATTCAAGGGAGAGTACTGAGATGGACTAGAGTTAGAGGGAAATATGAGGTGCAGAAAGATGTTTGTTTTTCAGTTGGGAAAGATTTGGAATATGATTTCATGTTGGTGGGGAGGAACCTGTGAAAGAGAGATCTTAGCGATCTGAGTGTCTTTCTAAGGGGTGGTTATAAGATTACTGAGGGGATTAGAGGGATTCAAAGTGAAGAGGAATCTTCTTTGTATCAGAAAGGAAGGAAAGAGATGAGAAAAATACAAGTAGGTTTCAGTGTAATGGCTTCATTTATCTCTGATGTATGAGGCAAAGCAATCTTCTTGGAACAAGAGGGCATGAAAAGAGAAGGCTCCAGAGTCTGAGGTAAATGAGAAAGTGTAAATATTTCTTGCAGTAACAGGAAACTTGTTGATCATGGAAACAGATTACTTAGGATAGTAGACCTAGTTAAGGTTGACAAGCAAGATTTTATTGTGGTTAGAAAATCAATCAATCTCTGTGTTTTGTGTGTGTGTGTGTGTGTGTGTGTGTACGCGTGTGCATGCATGTGCATGTATGTAGATGTGTCTTCTGCTTGTTCAGGTACTATTAGTACAGAGAAGGCAATTAGTTGGATTTCTGATTGTTAGAATTTAACCAAGTAGTGCCATAGGAGACCAGAGTTAAGGCAGTTGTGGGTTTTTGCAAGAGTGTAAGGATGGTATTTGTTTGAGAAAAGGGGAAGTGAAAGCAGGAGGAAGCTGACAGATAGTGAGAAATTGGAGGAATCAATGGGCTGGAGGTTCCTACGCAGTAAAGAAACAATTACAACAGAAATAACGAGCAAATAAGTTGGAAGGCTAATAGGTCAGTACGAGGTTTTTGAATTAGAGATTCGTACGATGACAACAACTCCAGGTTATGACAGAGAGCCCTTGTAGAGGCCAAGTAAGTGGTCACTGAGGTAAAGTGCAAAAGACATTGGATGAGGAAGGTAAAAGGGTTGATTGAGTTTTCTCTACTAATTTTAAAAGGACTCAAAATAATGGCAGAGTTTAAGTGGAAAGGAAGTCTTAAGTGCTAGGTATTAAATCCTGGATTTTGAGGTTTCTGGTTTCTAGAAGGATGGTAGATTGTCTCGTAGAAAAGGAAAAAGTAAGATGGTCTGGCCTTATGGGTTAGCCTCAAAGGAGAAAACTTTTCTTCTGGGGGAGGAGAGGAAAGAATTGACTGGAGATGGTATTAGAATAAGTACAGCCACCAACCTTAAATTCTATCATATATATGCCAGGCATGGTGGTGCTTCTGTAGTCCCAGCACATGGGAGGCTGAGGCAGGAGGATTATTTTAGCCCAAGAGTTTGACGCCAGCCTGGACAATGTGGGGCAATGTGTATGAGACCTCTGTCAGAAAAGGGGGAGGTACTGGGCACAGTGGCACACTCCTGTAATCCCAGGTACTCAGGAGGGCAAGGCAGGAGGAATGCAAGTTCTAGGTGATTTGTGAAATTTAGCAAGACTGTCACAAAATGAAAACTAAAAAGGACTGAGACTGTAGTTCAGTGCTACAGTGTCCCTAAGTTCAATCCCCAGTACAGTACTGCCAAAGAGATGGGGGGGGGGTCTCAAAAATAAATGCTATCAAGTGCGAGAAAATAGCCTCCACTAAGTGGCTGCAGGGGAAGTGTCCCTTATAGGGGCTAACCAGTTTTCAATTGATTCTGGTTTTTATTCTGAACTTCATACTAGAATTGCCTAGGTACTATTTAAGAGAGCTACCAGTACCTGGGCTGTATCCATGGAGATTCTGCTTTAATTGTTTTGGGATAGGGCTCAGATGTCAGTGTTTTCTGGCAATGCCTCTGGTGATTGTAATGCATCTATACTTGAGAACTACTGAGAGGTACGAGGAATTGTTCAGATGCACTGGAAGGTATGGTAGTGTTGCTGATCACAGAGGGCCAGAGGGTTTTGGAAGGGAGGAGAACAGAAAGTTGGGTCAAGGGAAAATTTTTCTACTTTTTCAAGCAACATTGTAAAAGCACATCCAATGTTATTTTATAAGTAATTTCCAGAATTTTCTGGCTATTATCTAGGCCAGTTTTATGTTTGCTAAAATGTATCTTTCAGGAATTGTGGGAAAGAGAATAGGCATTCTTGTTCTAAATTTCTATCAGATTAAAACTGCTTCTTTCAACTACTTTGAATATAAACTACATAAATTATCTGAAAGGGAGGGTTTATTATGCCCTGGAGGAGTTTTCCCTGTATTTTAAGGCTGCTTTCTCACACATAATTGACATTATGTTCAAGCCCTGTCCTTCCTTTTCGTCCTTAACCCTAGCACTTTCATTAACTTTCTATCTCTGATTCACTTGGGTGCCTTGTTTCACGGTTTTTCTCTATTTGTATCTCTTTTCTTTTTCTGATCAGTAATTTTATTTTTTCTTTTAACTTGTTCTATAAAGCCAGAAACAGCACAAAAATGCAAAGGACAAAAAGAAGCCAGAGTTTTAGAAATGGAAGGCCAACATAAAAAACTAAAATTTTCATTTCATTTTCCCAAGTATGAAATAAATTGACTCATTTCTCAGAGTCAGTTTTTTAAATGACTCTATGAAGTCTGACATTGATGTCAGCAGGAGAGTGACCAGCTAGCACTGGATTGGTTTACCTCAGATTTTTCTCGGTATTAGCATTGAAAGTTTTCAGTTGCAGGAAGCCTAATGACTCCAACTCCAAGACACTTGGTCACCTAGACCATGGAAAGTATTGAGTGACTTGTGCCTGTAACTTACTTCTTGTCCTTAAGGAGCTTATAGTTTCCGGGGACAAGGGAAAAGCAATACATAATCAGAATAGGAATATAAACAAATATATTGATTATTGGTTTCCTAAAACACCATATTCAGAGAGTTAAGATGATAACTATAAAGCATCAGAAAAACAGAGACAGTATTGTTATATCTGTAAAAACAATTAAAGCCTTAGGTAACTTTGCTTTTAATTCTGCTATTTCTCAATCGACTGTACCTGGACCAAACCTCCCTTGGACATCATGGACTATTGCTTTTGCAATTTTACTCTAGACATGCATTTTTTTACTTGAGATAAAAAATGGGTGCTTTTTTTATCAGAATGCTTCAAACTAATCCTCTCTACTTTCTTTTTGTTGTTATTGTGTATAAATGTAATTTAGTCTGAACTTAGGAACAACCATGCTATTTCCTTTTTTCTCGTCATGCTTCAGATACTCTTACTATGTGATCTGGATTTGAAATGGTAGCAGTTTCCATCTTGGGGTTAGGAGGAGGGTAACTGAGGAATTTTATCTTTTGCTAGAATTTGGAGGCCCCTGCATTGACATCTGAGAGATAGATCAGAACATAGGGAACCAATTTTAGTATGTAGTGTGTCTATCACTAGATCAGGTTGCTTATTGGCACAAGTTATCAGTCCTAAGATTTCTATCTTTCCTTAGGCTTCCCTCTGTTTTACGCCTTATGCCACTACCATACAAAATGCCTTGTTTTCTTATCCATGTGAGTCCTCTGTGAAAGCACTAGAATACATGTGGTCTGGACCTTCTGATAACCTGGAACATGGAGAATATGATTCCAATAACATAATGTGTCCTGTTGATATATGTGTATGGATTTCAATTCTTTTTAGGTGGCTGCAAAATTCGTGTCCAAGGGGACTGGACCAGAGAGCGTCGTTTTGAAATCCCTGATGAAGAACACTGTTTGAAATTCCTCTCAGAGGTCCTTGCTGCTCAGGAAGGTAACTCAAGACCTAACAATTTTCTTCTTTCAGTGGGAGTAAAATTCTGACATGCAAATTCAGAGGTCTGTGATTATTAGCAAAGCACCTTGGGCCCTGATAGCTGATACTTTTCTTCAGAAATATACCTAGGTAGAAGGTTAGAGAGCAAGTCTATCCAACTTTGAGGACACTGAGCCAATTTCCAGAATGTTCAGTGCATGTCCTGAACAGTTTACTACCATCTTCCTCTTAGCTCCAGATGACCCCAGAGCTGGCCTTATTTTCTTCATTTCTTCCACTATTTTCAACAATAGTTCAAGCCCTTGCATTTAAGGAGTGTTACATGAATGGCTTTTGGTTATGGTAAATTCCATTCAATACCAGTTTCCCTAGTTTCTGACTATGACTTATCTTTCCAGCTCAGTCACAGCTTCTTGTTCCAGAGCAAAAAGACTCATCCAGCTGGTATCAGAAATTAGACACTAAGGACAAACCTTCTGTTTTTTCAGGTACTGAAAGGATTCTTTTGTCACTGGTTGCTGTGATCATTTTAGAGTTAGTGGATTTAGTTAGGCCAGATGGGATGATGTAGATTAAAGTAAAAAATCAGACATAATCACCTGCGGAGTGGTTTTATCAAGTCCGTGGCCACTGATTTATCCTTTCAGCCTTTATACTTTCTGTGGCATAACAGCTCTTGAGGAACCAGCTTAGCAAAATGGTAAAAAGTACAGACTCCAGAGTCAGATAGCCTGGGTTTGAATCTCAACACTGTGGCTCACTAGTTAAATGATCTTGGTCAAGTTACTCAACAACCCGAACTTCCATTCCTTTTTCTTCCACATTGGAAGATTTTAGTAGTACATACCTTATGAGATTTTATGATTATTAAGGGAAATAATTATATAATCCCTTTCTGTCAAACAGGCATTGTGCTAAGTCTTCAATAAATGTTAGCTATTGTTAGATTCCAGATTATTGTAAACTGGTTAGTATGTCAGTACTTCAAAGATGGATGTGCTTCTTCCCCTAATCTAAGTAATTACTACTCTTTGTAGTACCTTTCTGTTTAGTAATACCACCGAGAAAATCATGCTAATTAAAAGTCCTGACCATTCTGGTATGTTGGATATTCGCTTTTCTCCTCCTTTGACTGTGGGTTCTCTGTGCTTTAGGACTTCTTGGATTTGAGGATAATTTTTCATCTATGAATTTGGACAAGAAAATGAATTCACAAAATCAGTCTACAGGGATTCACCGGGAGCCCCCACCCCCACCCCCATCTGTGAATAGAATGTAAGTCTTACATTGCAAGGTATCTCTCCTGTAGGAAATTTATGTTTTAGAAATTTTTCCTTGAATTTATCATTTATTTGTTAGGCTTCCACGTGAAAAAGAAACTTCTAACAAGGAACTGCCCAAAGTGACCAACACCATGAGGAAGCTCTTTGTACCAAATACTCAGTCTGGAACACGAGAGGGTCTCATCAAACATATCCTGGCAAAGCGAGAGAAAGAATATGTCAACATTCAGACTTTCAAGTTAGTCTCTTTTCTCCTTCCTGAGTCTAAAGAGTTATGTATAACAGACACTGACTTTTTGGTACTTAGGATATTAGCTTAATTAAGAATTAAATATTATAAAAATATTAGAAAAGGAATGATCATCAGATGCATGCCCTTTTCTCTCTGCTGCTCAATAGCATGCATATCCAAAGTGATGAAAATGCTACAGTTTCCCTTGGAGTTTCTGACTATTAAGATATACCATGTCTACTAATGTTTCTATCTGGTCTTAGGGAACTAATTCAAGCTTACAGACACTAGAGAACTGTCCCCGAGCACATTCTATATGAAAGTGTGATTATCTGTCTGACCTGCTGAATTTTTATCCAGGCAGTATACTAGAAATTGAAGTCCACCACTAACACTAAATCTTAACTTTGGTAAGTTAACTAAAGAAAGTTTCACCCAGTCCTCTTGATTGGAAGGTCTGTTGTGGACTTTTTTCCTCCATTACTCTTCATTTTCCCTTTACTTGCTAATATCCTCTTTTTTGGACCTAGTATATGTAGTATTATATGTGGACTGTGATGTGGTGTGACATATCTGATATGTGATGTGACAACACTTTTCTTTATTATTATGAACAAAATATGCCCTTTTAGTCCAAGACTCCAGTCCCATCTGCTAACCTGTCATGCCTCAGTTATACTAATTCAATAGTAACTATATCCCTAGTTCCTCTTCTTCCTCATATTCTACATGATGGTTATATTTGTATGCAAACAGTTAAGACAGTCATGAGTTTTCCCTTCTGCTTTCTCCCTTAATACTATATGTGCCTCATCAAAATTTCCTACATGGATGTCCTTGTCATCTTTGGGAAGTGAGTTTTTGGATTCAGCTATGATTCCTTATAGAACAACTATCTATATTAGACTAGTCTGCAACACAAATATGCCTCTTTCCATTTATAAGCTCTTCCTTCAAGTATGAGTTTGGAGTTTAACTGGATAAGAAATAGTAAAACAGTTAACTTTGTGTTTCTTAACATGGAGACTTGATTCCTTTCTGTAGTTTTGCATAATATATAACAGAGAATATAAGCCCATTGTCTATATACTATAAGTAGGTTTTCTTATGTATATGTCAAAACACTTTGAAGAATTATTGTGGCTTATTAGGAACATACTCTTACATAGAAATGATGAACAAGACTTCTGTTTATACTTGATCTTTGTTTTCTATTTATTTTTTGGTGTTACATACTAGATTTTTTGTTGGAACTTGGAATGTGAACGGCCAGTCTCCAGATAGCGGGTTAGAACCTTGGCTGAACTGTGATCCAAATCCTCCTGATATCTACTGCATTGGGTAACAAAACACTTCTGGAACTTCTTTTTTGCTTTATGTTTGGTGTTGGTTTACAAGATATTTTGCCTGCCTTCTTGAAAAAACTGTTTAGACTGCCATGGACTATAGGTAAAAGTTAATTTGTGGGTCAGATTTGTGAGATCAGAATGGAATAGATATCTAACATGATGTAAAGAAGCATCTAGTCTTCTCAAAACCCATAAAAAGAAAACTATACTTTTCATAGAAACTGGGTCTTGAAGTCAGTTCTACCAGTGACTATAAGGTCATAAGAGCAAAGTTTTATTGTTAAACCTCGTGGGAAGATTTTGTTTATCTTTTGCATAATCTATG
This sequence comes from Dolichotis patagonum, assembly GCA_004027295.1. NCBI lineage: Eukaryota > Metazoa > Chordata > Mammalia > Rodentia > Caviidae > Dolichotis > Dolichotis patagonum. The sequence continues at coordinate 35,859 of PVJX010010660.1, forward strand.
AATATACTAGTGGAGATTCTTTAGAAAACTGTTTGTTCTTACTGATAACCTAGTTCAATGGAGCAGTTCCTTAAAATTTAATCTCTCTCCTATTTCTTTCTTTCTTTTGTTGGTCTAATATCTCAGCAAATGGGAAAGAAAGTAGCAAAAGATAGTTAAAAAATATGTATAGATATCATATTTTTTCCCTTCTTAGATTCCAAGAGCTAGACTTGAGCACAGAAGCCTTTTTCTACTTTGAATCTGTAAAGGAACAAGAATGGTGCATGGCTGTAGAGAGAGGTTTGCACTCCAAAGCCAAATATAAGAAAGTAAGCCACATTTAATTATTTTTTTAGTATATGACTAACTAGAACTCACTGGAAGTTATTCCATTATTTGTAACTCGTTCCAAAACAATGATTTAATTGAATTTTCCATATGTGTAATACTGGAATAGGGCAAACTAATCCTTCATACTTATTTCCTAGGAAAAACAGTTCCCTAAGTTTTCTGATCCTATATTTCAATTGCTTACATAGCTTGTAGGGGAAAAAGATTGTGTTGTACTCATATCAATAATTAATGCAAAATAATTACATATAAGTAACTAAATTGTACAATAAATGTTCCAGATTGAAATTGCTGACAGGGCTACCATGTTAAGCTCTTTAAAAGGAGTAATCTGAGTGATTGTCCTTTATATCTTTTTAACAGTTTAGGTAGATAATGTGTTTTCCCTCTCATACAGGTTTCTGATTAATATGTATCTCAAGCATATTTCTAGCTCTAGTTCACATGTTAAAAATTAAGTAAAAAGGATTACTGTTTATAGACGCAAATTTCTTAGAAAATTAGAAATCAGAAACTGAGAGTAGTAAAAGGAACAAATAGACATAGCAGTTTTGCCTTGTTATTTGAATGTTTGAAAAATTTATTAAAAGAATAGATTTGGAGTTGAGTATACTCATTGTCACCCAAGACTTTTAACTTTTAACGGTCAGAGCCAGGTTGGAGCTTCCCCGAGAAAATTGTGGTTTCCAGTTTATAGGATCTTCTGGGAAATTAGGACATTTGGATTTAGATTTGAGCATTGCTGTGTTATTTTGGTAAACAAATTAGTTCTGGGAAGTTAAATATGTAGCAAAGAGTGATGTTAACATTGCCTTTTATAACTTTGTGGAATTCATAGGTTCAACTAGTCCGCCTTGTTGGGATGATGCTCCTTATATTTGCCAGAAAGGATCAATATCGGTATATTCGTGATGTTGCTACAGAAACAGTTGGAACTGGCATCATGGGGAAAATGGTGAGTTACTTCGGAAATAAACTGCACTATTATTTATGTCCATGTGAAATTAAATTGATGGTTATGTGCAACTAACTGAGAATAATTATACTTGCTAACAGGGAAACAAAGGTGGAGTAGCTGTGAGATTTGTGTTTCACAACACTACCTTCTGCATTGTCAATTCCCACCTGGCTGCCCATGTGGAAGACTTTGAAAGAAGAAATCAAGATTATAAAGACATCTGTGCAAGAATGAGTTTTGCAGTCCCCAGTCAGACCCTCCCACAACTGAACATCATGAAACATGAGTGAGTGGTTATCTCTCCTGTGGTCTTTGAATAGTGAGCATAAATGTGGTGAGAAGCTCTAGAACTATGAAGAGTGAGGGATTGTCATTTAAAGATTAGGGGCACAAAAAAGAGGAATAGCAGACTTACTGAAAAATTAGGTTTGACATCAGAAGAAAGGTTACTTGTATTAATGAAGTATATAGAGTAATGGCAGAAGGGTCTGTCAATTGGAGTCAGTTTTTGGATTTTATTATAAAGCAGAGGTGTTCATTGTAATTTTTTTAAGAAGATAAGATTAACAGTAAAAACTCCTCACTACTTCTCTGTTGTCCCCAGCCATTCCTTACAGTTGGGTGTGTATCTTAGATCTGTGCTGTCCTGTATGACAACCACTGGCCATATATGGCTGTTGTGCACTTGAAAAAGTGTTCTATCCAAATTGAGATATCCTCTGATCATAAACAGTATGTTGGATTTGAAAGACAAAGAGGGAAATACAGACTATCTCAATTTTTTAAAGGAGAAAGGTTTTATTTTGTCTCACATTTTAGTCCATAGTCAACTGGCTGAATATCTCAATTTTTTAATGTTAATCACATGTTGAAATAACAATTAAGATATATTGGGCTAAGTAAAATTTGGTTTTCACTTGTTTCTTTGACTTTTTAAGTTCAGCTACAGAAAATTTAAAAGTATATTCTGACATACATTATGATTCCATTAAAGCGTGCCATTCTAGATCATATGCATGTACAAACACACACATTCTTGTTGTATAAGATCGTATTTTCCTATTTATTGTGGGTCTTTTTCCATGCCAGTGAATGCAGATCTACATTACTCTTTCTAATGGTTGTGATTATTAAAAGCAGAGTGGCAGAGATAGATGAGTGATGAATCAAACTTAGGATAGAAGTAGAAATCTATTAAGTGTTATTGTGATAGTAACTATTTGCAAAGATATTAATACTGGTCATTGAAATTCTGATAAGGTGGTTAAGAATAGTTTGAGATGGGAATTAGTAGTAAAGCAAAAGATAATGTAGGGATATTAAAATCAGGGTGATTGGGGAAAGATTAGTAGAAGGTAGTGATATTGGAGTGTTTATTGCTTCAGTAATTAGGATCATATAAAAGGGGTAATTAAAATATGCAATGTATGCTTGAATGTTAAAGTTATTATAGCAAAAGACACATCGCCATTAATCGTTCTCAAAATATACCCCCTCTCCTTGAATACACTTATTCATAATATCATTCTTCCCACTGCCTAAAGCAGTTCTGGAAGTCATTCTTTCATGAGTAATGCAATGATGTGTTTGGTGAAAAATACAGTGACTGCCCCAAATGCCGTCCAATAGAAATACAAATGTCTAAAAGCATAATAGTACATCTTCCTGCACCTTATTCACCAGATCTCACATTGTATGACTTCTGGTCAAAATTTTCCCCTAAGTCAAAATTACCATGAAAGACATGTTGAATCAGTTCAGGACATTAAAGCAGCCACAGCAGTGTAACTAAAGACACTCAAAAATAGAATTTCCAGAACTGCTCCAGCAAATGGTAAGAGCAGTGTAATAAATGTGTTTGAAGCAAGGGGGAGTGCTTTTTTGGGAGGAGTGGTTAATGGCAATGTGTCTTTTATTGCTAAAAAGAAAAAAGTATAAACATTCACCATAGTTTGGATCATACCTTCTAGAATTGTTTCATAGTGTCAGAGTCAAGGCTGTACTTTTTAATCATGAAATTGCCCTGTAATTCCATAAATTGTATTTCCCCAGGGTTCCAGAAATCTCATGTTGCATTTGAGATTGATAGAATTACTCATGGGAAACTTATAATAGCTCACAGGAGAATCTTTTCTGATGCAGTAATTTCAGGGTCACCCCTTCATCATATCTTGAGGCATGATGCTGTGATTTGGAGCTGGAATCCCATACCATTGCCAGTCTGTTTCTTGCCTGGAACTTGCTCTGTAGGTTTTACGCAGGAATAAGCAGGTTGACTACCTGGAGAGCCCTAGACCTAATTTTCTTAGTCAGTCCTACCTGGGAGTGCTGTCATTCAGGCCAGACAGACCTTAGAGTGAGTTCATAGAACCTCAGAACTTTGAGTGGCAGAAAACATTGAGATTTGCTCCCCCTAGAGACCTGGCAAGCAGCCAGGCAAAATTTTGAAGCTAGTCCAGCAAATAACTAAATGCTTCTCAGTCCATTAACTCTCGGGCTTCTGAATTCCATGAATACCTTATATTTCCCTTTTTTCTTCGTGTGTGGGGTGCCTGTTTTTCCACCTATTTTAGCCTGTTTTTCCACCTATTTTATAATCCACTATTTCTTGGGGTGTTAATAGTACTTCTTCTCAAAGAGTTACTGCTTTAAGTCCCTTGTCAGATAATGATAAATGAATTCTTATAATCTACCTATTTTTCTTCTCCTCATTCTTCTCTGATTGATTTTATGCTAATTATTGCTACTTGTGTTCATATATTTCCTGATCCTCAGTGTTGTCATTTGGCTGGGAGATTTGAACTATAGACTTTGCATGCCTGATGCCAATGAGGTGAAAAGTCTTATTAATAAGAATGACCTTCAGAGACTCTTAAAATTTGACCAGGTAAGAAAAGTTTCCATGGCAAAGATTGTTAGAATTTTGAAATAGATACATGGGAGACATGTCTTACTCTAGGAAGAGTTTGGAAGGTTATATTGTCTTCTAAAAACTGACTAGTGATATAGTGAGTAATAGAAGATTTGTAGTGCTTTGATGAAGTACTTGGATGGGAAGAAAGGAGAACATTGGTAATAAAAGTTAATAAAACTTTTATCTAGTAATTCATTATCAAGCAGAGATTTCAGAGATTTATATAAATAAGCTGGAAAATAGGCAGGGCTACTTGGAGAACATTTCTTGGAGGAAGTGGATCTTCAGCTATGTTGATGTGGTTTGACAGATGGAACAGTGAAAACTGTTCTATTATTACTTGGTAGACTGAGCAGCAGCTTACAGATAAAAGAGGGAGGCCTTGCGAGTGAGACTGGGAAGCAAAGAAGTTTTTTGGGAATGAATAGCATAAGCTATGGTTTAATGTGAACTGATTAATAAATTGGAGTAAGCTGATAAATGGTTGTTGAAAAAGCATTGATTCTCTAAAATTCATGTAAAACTTCCTATTCAGGACCCCAGTTTCCATATATGTGAGGCAGTATATGTTTACCTTCAAACCTGGCATGTAACTTGAGTTTTTACTTAAGAATATAGATAATGGTTACTAAAAGTCAGTGCTTATTTTATTTTCTTTAACATGTATAAATTGTACATATTAATGTTCTTTGGTGTGATACATTAACACATGCATGTAATGTGCACTAATGAATCCAACTCCTTTTATCCACTCTGCCCCTTACTCTTTCCAGCATTTAATAATCACTATCTATGTTCAAGTTGCTTTTTAAAGCGTCTACATGTAAGTGAAAATGTGCAGTATTTGTCTGTGGCTGGCTCATTTCCCTTAAAATAATGATCTCCAGTTCCATGTGTTTTGGTTCAAGTGGCAGAATTTCATTCTCTATTATGGCTAAATAATATTCCATACATTTTCTTTACCACCTGATCCATTGTTTGACTTTTGTGAATAATATTGCAGTAAACATGAGCATATGGGTATCTCATTTGTGTGGTGATTTCATTTTCTTTGGAGATATATAGATAGATAGATAGATAGATAGATAGATAGATAGATAGATATCCAGAACTGCATGATACTGGCATAAAAGTGAATCCTTTTTTTTTTAAATCAGTACCCGGGATCGAACTCATGACCGCATGCTTGCAAGGCAGGCACTTATGCCGCTAAGCTAAATCCCCAGCCCCAAAAGTGAATCCTTTTTAAGGAAAGAAAAAAAATTTTTTTTCGCCTTTTTGAGACAGGGCCTCACTATGCAGTGCAGGCTGGCCTTGTAACCCTTTGCAACCCAGGCTGGCCTCGAATTTGCAATGATCCATCTGCCTCAGCCTCTCAAGTGCTGGGATTACAAATGTGTGCCACTATGCCTGGCTAAGATACAATTTTTTAATCTTTTGTTTTGCTCTTTACATTTTGGATTTTTCTTATAAGAAAAAAACATGTGATATTTAAGGCTATATGTCTGATTTATTTAACTTAACATTGTGATCTTTATCTGTTTTCCTACAAATGACTCAAGTTTATCCTGAGGAAAGAAAATATTTTGACTTGATTCAAATATCTAAATTCTTATAAAATCCATTTTGATCTTGGTCAAAATTCAGGTGTTTTATAGTAGAATGATCTTTGTAGTGAGCCTTTCTTAGCTGTCGGCCTTCACTTTCACGTTGGCTGGTTCATTTCTTTGTGTTTCTTCCTCTTTCCTGCCTCTAACTGAATACAGTGGAATACTTGGAGTCTTACTTAACTCTGGTTAAATATTTGAGTGAGGATAACTTTCACAACAGTATGTAACAATTTACTAAATTTGGTTTTGAGAATTGTCCATTTAACATTTGTGTTTTTTTTTAAAACATTATTATAAGTATGTTCGATGGTTCCTGCCCAGCTCCAAGGAACTTAGAATTATTCAGATTTCATGGTTCCATTTTATCCATGGCCACTATTGGCAATGAAAATATTAGTGATATGCCAATGGTGAGCATCCTATCTGAAGGTGAGTTTAGATGGCGTGGGAATGTGGAGATTTAATTCATAAGATATGAATACTTCATTTATGTAAAAGCTATGGAACTGGATACTTAGAAATGGGAATAGTGGCTAATTAACTTGATTATCGTTTATATTAAGATAGTATTATCTTGCTTACATGATGCTTCTTTCTATCTGTAGCTAAATATTCAGCGCACACAGAAAAAAGCTTTTGTCGACTTCAACGAAGGAGAAATCAAGTTTATCCCTACTTACAAATATGACTCTAAAACAGACCGATGGGATTCTAGGTAAAGTAATAAGAATCTTCTCACAGAGTGAATAAAAGCTTTATCTCGTTCTATCCCTTCATGTTGGCAAGAGACTAGGAATGTGTTAGGTCATACCATAAGCAGAGATAAAGATCTAATGGTGTAGCACTATTCCAGAAGACTTCATGAATGCTCAAAGGTGTGCTTGTTTTAAGAGAGTTTTACTTATGTGTCAGGGTGGTAAAATGTTACAGTTTACCTGCAGTGCCTTGTTTCTTTCACCTCAGCCAACTTGCTTAGATTTTCACCTCTCTGATCTTGCCCTGTTTCTCACCTACTGGCTCTTTGTGCCCGAACTGCTTCTCAGCTATTTAATTGGACACAAGAAGGTTTAAACAAAGAGACATGAAAAATACTTCTAGTGTAGTAGTTGTCAATCTCAAGAACACATTAGAATCTTTTGGTGGAGCTTTTAAAGATACCGATGCCTTGGACCCCTTATCTGCCACTGGTAAAGAAAATAGAATCACTGCCTAAAATACCTTTTAGTTTCCTGATCACCCCAATAAAGCTCCCCTGTCAATAAGTTCTTGGTAACTATTTGTCCTCTGCATACTATCAACATTTTTGTTTCTTATAGTTTCCTACCTGGCTGAACATAAAAGCTTGAAAGAGAAAGAATCTCTGGGTATACTCAGCTGCTTGAGGCTCAGGGGATGGGGGGTGGAGTGGGCAGTTGGAGGAGTCTGTAAGCCTATCCTCCGAAGGAGCTGATCAGCAAATGAAAAGTGACACTAATAGATCATATACAATTTGCCTTGTTTTCTTCCCCTCATCTGATTTGAGATACAGCTGAAGAGCTACTGATAGGAAATACTTGTGTCACCTTCTAAATCAAGTGTATAAGCTGTCACTTACTTTAATAGAACAATGAATAGGTTTTTCTCCACCTTTGGTATTCTGTGGACTATCATGTGCTCAGACTTTCATGCTACATTTTAGTTCATTATCAGAAGATACTAGATTTGTCCACTGAAGTTCAGGTTTAAAGGAGAAATCTCTACTATTAGTCCTTTCCAGATTAATCCCAGTCCAGGGATAGAGGACTAGATTTTTATACCAGATTAGCTACCTGTTATGGAGTATAATTGCACTTCATATAGCAAGGGAAGAAGTGGTGTTCAGAATAGAATCCTTACCTTATAAGGATATTTTAAGAAAGTACCTTTATATTTTCACCTGTGGTGACATTGGTGAATATGTAATCCTGATCTTAGGAAAACCATTTTTAATTTATTAGATAACTTCATCGAACACTTACTTTGTACCAGATACTCAGCTAGGTTATAGGAGTTCAGTGGCAAATAATCAGACATTCCCTTAGCAGAACTTGCACCATAACCAGGAAGATGTTAGGGCTTGTTCAAGAATTGTTTGATCACTTTTTCATGCCTATAGCTTGTAATATGAGCAGCTACTTGGAACATAACAATATGCAATGTATTAACCATTGTTACTCTCTTGCTATCTTGTTTTGAAATTTTGTGTCATTGTTTTTAGTGGTTTTTCTGTTTAAAATTAAAAAAAAGAGAAGCATTTGGCCCTGGGTCTAAATTACTGTGGTAGATATTATGTTCTCGGGTGCTATGTTCTCCTTCTAACTCATTTTTTTATTTGCAGTGGAAAATGTCGAGTTCCAGCATGGTGTGACCGAATCCTTTGGAGAGGAACAAATGTTAATCAGCTTTATTATCGGAGTCACATGAAACTGAAAACTAGTGACCACAAGCCTGTGAGCGCCCTCTTCCATATTGGGGTAAGTGCTTGTTTATTCATTTGTTTGCATGTTAAATATCTTACATTTAGAGCATTTGTAGACTCAGAAAATTTGTAATTTTATGAACCATAAATGTCCATAATCATTTAGAAGTTTGAGAAGTCAGTGCCCTCAACCCTTCCAAATGTTGTTATTATAACCCTTCATGTGGCATGCCTTTTGGTGACCCAGAAGTTTCTCATGCTACATAATGTTTGGGTGATAATTTATACCTCCTAAAGCCAGTGGCATAGAGAAGAGTTAGAAGCTAGGTCTTAAAAGATACCTAGCTTTTCATCAAAGATACAGTAAGGAAACACCAAAAAGAGAGATTTTGAGTGGAGAGGTGTTAACAGCAGGAGTAAAAGCACAAATGGATCAAAATATGACCAAATCTTGAGTATTGCCTTACAAGGTATAGTGCCATCCTTGCTAGTGTGAAGTCTTCTGTTCAGGAACATAGTTTTTAAGTTTTTTCTTTAGCTCTATTGCATCCTAGCCTAAAGGAATGGGCAATTACTTAATTTTTGTCTCTATTGTGAGTTGTTTTTTTCCCTCATTGTATTTTTACCTGTTATTTGTGTACAGATTATATATTGTAATCTTGCTGACTTACTACAGCCATCACATTTGCATTATTTCTTGTGAATTTTCCATACCTGCAGTTACATAATCTTATCAGAATGCATCTGGTGAAGTGTTTAGTGGGATGAACTTTGTAGTAGACTGCTTGGATTTGCATTGCAATTAACCACTTTCTAATTGTGTGACTGTGAACAATTTATGTAACATTTCTCTGCCTTAGTCCCCTCCTCTATAAAATATGGAGAACAGTACCTATTCATGAATATTAATGAGTTCAGACTTGTAAAGAGCATAGTAGGGTAGATTTCTTTCTTCTGTGTTTATGTCACTTTTTTAAGCGTCTGAAATAGGTATCACCTTCATGTCTTGTCTTGCTCCTCTTTTAAAGAAAGACCTTAGGGCTTTTCTTTGATGATTAAAATTAGTTCTTCGTCTTATAATTTTTGTTTTTGGTACAGGGGATTGAACTCACAACCTCGAGCTTGCCAGGCAGGCACTTGTGCCACTGAGCTAAATCCCTGGCTTGGTCTTACAATTTTATCAAGACAATTAAGCCTTTTCTTGTCCATTTGGAAATTTTATTGTTGGGGCTTCTTGGTTTGAGAGGTTGTTTTGTGTGCCATTGGATGTGGACTCCAGGATTTTGTACACACTAAGTATGTACACTGAGCTATGGCCCTGGCCCCCATTTTTAAATTCTAAAATAATAAGCATTGCTCAGATAGCAGCTAGTGGCTGTGTACCAAGAACTTTGCTAAGTAATTTGTACATATTTCCTCCTCACAACATTTGGACTTCAATGTTTCCCATTTAACAGATGAGCAGGTGGAGAACCAGTGAGTTCAGTATCTGAGATTGTTCAACTAGGAGAGCTAAGTTCAAATCTTTAGTCTTAACTCCCAAAGTCATGATTTTTCTACTACCTCAAATGTTCCAGTAGTTCTACAGTACTTACTGATTAAATATGCCTTCAGATACTACTTTTAGCCCACCTTGTTCATTTGTACTTGGAGACCACACTTTCTTCTGCATTTGAATTCCCTTAATCTATTTCAAGAGGGTATCTTTCCTTAAATAGTAACCTCCTAGGTTTAATCAGCTATGCTTTGGCATTTTGTTTGTATTTCTTTTTAGAACCTTGGAATATTTTTAATACTCTGTGCACATTAACCCAGAGCTCCTGTGGGATAACTAACAATTCTCCAGGCTTTCTGTATATTTTTATGTATCTTTATTCAAGTTCTACCTTTCTAGTTTTTAATAACTTTTAAATTATACAGTAGTACAGAAGTGCTTTTTCTTTAAAACTCTAGATAGAATTTATAGATAAGGCTTACATTTCTTTAGTCCTTGTCATCTTCCCCTCCCAGTTTTGCCTAAACCAGTATTGCCTACTAGAACTTTCTATGGTGAAGAAAATGCCCTGTGTCTGTGCTGTCTAGTTCAGTAGCTGCTAGTTGCTGGTAGCTATTGAATATGTGAGATGTGGCTAATGTGACTGAGAGCAGCGGTTTTAGTTCCATTTAATTCATAGTAATTTAAATTTAAATGCTACATGTGTCTAATGGTTGTTATTGGATAGTACAGTTCTAGACTTTGCATATGCTTTTCTGTTTACCCATAGACAAAATTCTGTTTTGTGTGGTCTCATGCCATATGTATATAAACCTTCTTTTTAAAACTTTTAATAGTGTGTTTTAGAGAGCTATCTGTGTTATTACATAAAGGTCTAACTCATTGTGCTTTCTTTTGAATTCCTAATTTTGTTAGTAATTTCTTCTTCTGAGATGGGTATGTAGGTGATGAAATTTGGGAGAGGGGTTCTCTCCTCATTTTCCTTGATGTGCCATTAAATCACTTAATCCATTGAGAAAGGGGTAGCTTTTATTGAGTAACCACTCCATATTTTGGGCTCTTAGGCATGCTATGATTAGAGGCTTTAAAAACCACATTATATTTTTACCACCATTGGCACAATGACTGATAGCAAAGGAACCAAGCACTCCATGGCCAATTAATTTTAGAAAATTTGCTATGGGCTGGCTGAGATTAAGCCAAGATAGGATTCCCCCCGTCCATTTTATACTGTGGTCTGTTGCAGCATTCTCACACAATGGTGGCGCTAAGGATTCTCTAGAGAGCTTTTAAAAAAAGTATAGATGCTTGGGTCCCATGCCCTGAAGATTGTGATTAGTACGTACAGGCTCCTGTGATTTTAAGACTTAGCTGACTTCATTCTGTCATATCTTGGGTATTTTGGAAAGGGTTTAGCTAGTCATCCATATGTCATCTTTGGATTAACTGTGACAAAGAGCAAGTTAGTTGATCATAATTTTATATCTCAGTTTCCACAAATTGAAATATTCCTTGAATTGGTAGCTTCCATGTGTTATGAAAATAAAGAGACATGGGTAAAAATACTTTCTTTGAAATAAAAAGTTGCAAAATCTTGTAAAACTATAAAATTCATTTTAGCATGATATGTAGTATGGATCCTGGCTGCACTGAAGTGATTGATCATCAGTTCTCTAAGAGTTACGGTCTAAATAATGTAAAAAGCCTCCCCAGTCTGAGATATTGGCTGAGCTTTGATGCTGTTTTCCACATGTACTTTGCTAAGTACATGAATCCCTTTTTTGTTAAGAATTTTTATGAAATTTTTTAAAAACAGTGTCTTAAGTTCAAAATTGTATATTTATGTTAATTTTTGTCTCATGAAGTTTTAATAATTAAGAAACAGCTGTATCAGGAAGCTGAAAGGGCTGTATCAGGTGGGAAATTTTCTGACTTATTAGTACAGATGATTTGCTTATCTGTTGTGATTTTGCTCTTTGATATTTTGTGTCATTCATTGTTTAAAATGGCCATAGTTCCCATTTACTGACGTGCCTTTGCCATTATATAATCTCAGGTTCACTTTTACAAATAAACTGTTGCTTTTATATTTATCTGAGCAGTGATAGGATTCTTGGCATTATGCATAGCAGATAATGGAATTAAATCTTTCAGTTATATTTTTTGCTGTTTTAGAAACAGTAATGGGCATATTTTGACATTATTCTTTTGTGTAATAAAAGAAACCATTTTTACCACCATCATCACATTTTTCCACCACCAAGTAACTTAACAATGGAGCAAGTATTCTTAGCAATACCTTACCTTAACTTTAACATATGTGCTTCAGCGGTGCTTATTTAGTTTAATTTAGTTACTTTATTGGCCTTTTAAAAGTTAGAAAATTTTGGAGACAAGTTGAGAACAAGTAAGACTAAAATAAGGATCTATTTTCTTTCAGGTGGAAGTTATGGATGAAGCAAGATATCAGAGTTTTTGAGGACGTTGTTTGCACCACAGTTTATGTTAAATGGTTGTTGTAATGACCAGCTTTAAATTGTTAGATACTCTCAAAGGTCAATAAACTAGGAGCATATGAGATTGAAAAAAGGCTTCATTTTCTTTTAGGTGAAGGTTGTGGATGAACGGAGGTATCGGAAAGTCTTTGAGGATATTGTGCGCATTATGGATAGAATGGAAAATGACTTCCTTCCTTCTCTTGAACTCAGCAGAAGAGAGGTGAGCCAAATACATGGCCTCCCTTTCTACTGCATGTGGTGGTTAGCACAAAGGAAACTGTGTTAAATAAATATACATTAAAGCAAAGTGTTTAACATTGTGTTCTGGAGTCAAACCACCTCCATTCCTGTCCCAGCACTGGCATTTAGTAGATAGGTGACCCAGGCAAGTATCTTAGCGCCTCAGAGCTGCAGTTTTCCTTCGTCTGGATTAAGGACTCATACAAGGATCACATATGTTAATACATGTGAAGCTCTTGAAACACTGCCTGGCCCTAGTGAACCCTCAACTTAGCCACTCTTAATTAATATTGCAGAGTTGCTGGCTAGTTCATATCTCAAAGACCAGTACTTGGTCACAGGATGAATGACCTGGACCAGGGTTGACTTACCCTCTTAAGATCTCAGGAGCAATTAGAGTAGCATATAGAAACAGCAAGAGCCACCTAACACTTTCTCTGCAGCTGTGAGTTCAGTAATGTATGTGGATGATATGAAGTTGGCTCCGTTGGTGAATGTATCTGGCAGTTATACACCTGGTTAATAATTACCTTGTTCTTTATTCATAGTCTCCATGGAGTAATCCAACTGACTTACTTCCCCTACTAGTGATGCATGGTTGTGTCTGTCTGTTGTTCCCCAGTTTGTTTTTGAGAATGTGAAGTTTCGGCAACTACAAAAGGAGAAGTTCCAGATCAGCAACAATGGACAGGTTACCTGCCATTTTTCTTTCATCCCTAAACTTAATGACAGCCAGTACTGCAAGCCATGGCTTCGGGCTGAACCTTTTGAGGGCTACTTGGAGCCAAGTGAGTTTTTACTTTACCATTGTGTCAGCTTGCCATGTACCATCTCCTCAGAACTCCCATTCCCTTGGTTTAACTTCTCATTTTCTAACCATATGTCTCTTACCTTCACTGTCATTGTGCTGGTAATACCACTTTTCTGTGTCCAATCTCTTCCTTTTTGTTGCTTGGTGAAGTTTTAGAGGCCATCTGTTCTTTTGGTGCCCATACCCTTTTGCTTTTCTATTGGAAGTTTCCATGTTACCATGTATCATCTCCTGCATTTCAGATGAGACAGTGGACATTTCTCTTGATGTGTATGTCAGCAAAGACTCTGTGACCATCCTAAACTCAGGGGAAGATAAAATTGAAGATATTCTTGTCCTTCATTTGGATAGAGGCAAAGATTACTTCCTGACAATCAGTGGAAACTACCTACCAAGCTGTTTTGGTACATCATTAGAGGCTTTGTGCCGAATGAAAAGACCAATCAGAGAAGTTCCTGTCACCAAACTCATAGACTTGGTAAGAAGCATCCTAAGATATAAGCCTTTACATATGAGTTTTTCAGTGCTCAGTAGATACCTTCATTATCTCTGTGCTTTCTTTATTTTGGGGTAGAAGGGCCTTCAGATTAAGCCTAAGAAGAGAAGCTAATTGTGGCTAGTTCTTGTTGGAAATATAATAGATAATATTAAGCCCTCCAAGTGAGATTAAAAGCACCCATGTCAAAAGTGTAATACTTAGTTGTTAAGCTTTTTATGCTCTCAAGACACTTCTATATGAATTAACATGTATGGTAAGTGAAACAGGCAGTATTATTCTCATGAAGCATATGAGAAAACTGAGATACAGAGACACTAATTTGCCAAAAGTTAAATAAGTTAGTGGCAAGTCTATCACTCACTGGCAGTGGCAAATCTGGCTCCCACTCTAGGATTCCTTATGCTATATTCCAGCTAATCACAGTAAAATTGCACTGCTTATAAAAATATAGGTACCTTGGAGTACTTGCATCAGAATGTTTGGTGCCTATTGCAAGTACAGATTCCAACCCCTGCTCACCTCTGGCAGCAGATTCTGAATGTGGGGCCCAAGAGTCTGCATTTTATCAGCATCCTGAGTGAGTATAAAGGATCTCGAAGCTTGATGCTTACTTAATGTGACTCAAGAAAGGAAAGAGCTTTTTCTCTGCCTTCCCCACAACCAAGTTATATGAATGTTTTTATGAAGGAAATGCATATTATTTTTAGTAACATAATTTAACATCAAGTTCAACCTGTTTAAGAACTTTTCTTCTAAATGAAAATATTATTAGATTTGTAGGCAGACCTCTTTGAGTTCCAAATGTATACCTTTGTTTTTTTTTTACCAAAGAAAATGAAGTGAGATGGCAGCCAGGCATTCTAGTTACCATTAGTATTCACAGTAATCCTTTTGGCCTCGCCTCCGAAAGTGACTGTTATCATTTAGAGGGGAGGCAGAGGAGCAGGCTGGCGGCTGGCTTGAGTGGAAGCCGTTCTGTTGCCATGGAATTGTTTTAGCTGTGATTCACATAGCAGATTAAAACACTTGAGTCCAGTCCCAGCATTATTTCTTGAAATCATACTTGTTTCCCTAGAACCCTCATGATTGTTTTACCTCTGTTTGAGACAGAACTGTTTTCTTCAGAAACTCATATGCTGCCATCATGGTTTCCAATGATAATTGTTTTTCTTCTGCCCCGATATTCCTGTCTTTCAAATTTAGTGTTTCATCATTTAGAATACATTCAGAGTGATGTTTTTTTCTATCTTCCCTTCATTCCAAACACCACGTCCCATCTTTATTTGTCCTAACTTTTATTTTGAAAAATGTCAAATGTACAGAAAAACTTAAAGAACAGTGCAGTGAACCGCCCATGCCTTAGGTGTGCATGCACATGCACACACTTTTTGCTGTACCATTTGAAATTAAGTGATATAGCATGTCAGTTTACTATTAAGCACTTCAGCCTACATCTCTTAAGAAAAAGGAGAAACGTCTATGTATAAACAATACAATTTTTATGTTTATGAAAACTAATAGTAACCTGCAGTATCATTAAACATATAGTCTATTTTCAGATTTTTCCAGTCATAGAAAGAATAACTTC
Organism: Dolichotis patagonum; assembly: GCA_004027295.1. Lineage (NCBI taxonomy): Eukaryota > Metazoa > Chordata > Mammalia > Rodentia > Caviidae > Dolichotis > Dolichotis patagonum. The sequence continues at coordinate 51,242 of PVJX010010660.1, forward strand.
TTTAAAACCAAAATGCAATCTGGGTTTATGCAGTATAGCTGTTAAGTCTATTTGTTTGTTTGTTTATTTTTGGAGACAGAGTCTCACTAGGCAGTTCAGGCTAGCTTTGAACTTACTATGTAGCCTAGGCTGGCCTCACAGTGATCCTCCTGCCTCAGCCTCATGAGTGCTAGGAATACAGACACACCGTCACTCCCAGCTGTAGTCTATTTTAGAATAGAACAATTCTTTACTTTTTCTTCAATGCCATTGACTTTTAAGAGTGCAGTATAGTTGCGCAGTCAACCAGTTCCTAAGTTTGCCTGATTGTTGATTCTTATTATTTTTAAACTTACCCTTATATACCCTTTTCCTTTTTATTTCCTATAAACTGGAACCTAACTTATTTTTGGTCAGTGTCTGTGGAGGTTATAATTATAACCTTTACCATAATTTTTTCATATTCTTGAAGTGTCTGAAAGGAAACACACAAGCATAGAAGGTTTTTATTTTATGTAAAATATATTATCAGGTAATCCCATCACATTTGCCCATAAATAGAAAGTTAAGATCACTAGGAAAATTGACTTTATAAAAAACCACCATCCTTTTGTGCGGAAGTGGTTCAAGGTTTAAAAAAATAGTCCTCTGATCATTTTTGATTACGGAATTGCGCAATTTTTTTTAATTGTATGTGTGTGGTCATCATTTATTCTTCTAAAGCTTTTGTTTTATAAGATTTAGAGTTTATATTCTCACAGCCAGTTGTGTTTCAGTGTTACTAAAGTCCTATACCTAATAGATGAGGAAATTATCCATATTAGTGGGGAGGCAGTAAGCAAGAAGTCTAAAATAATCAATATGCCATTTTTAATACCTTCCAGCTCTATCCTGACTTGATTTTGACCTTCAAAATCCCTTTGTTTTCAGTACTGAGGTTTGAACCAAAGAAACACTGAGCTACATCCCCAGCCTTTAATTTTGTTTTTTGAGACAAGATCTCAGTAAGTTACCCAGGCTGGCATCAAACTTGGGATCCTCCTGTCTCAGCTTCCCAAGGAGCTGGGAGGCTTCTGCCACTGTGTTCATCCTGAGATATTTCTTTTAAGTCTAATATTTGCTCCATGTTTTTTTCCCAAAACCCAAGATGATATTTGAAATCCCATGAGGTGATGTATTAATATTGGTAGATGGCCTCTATTATATTATGTACTCTAAAATTATGATAATGCTAAAAGTAAGTTCAATACATGTGCTTACCCTCCATGAACTGTTTCAGACAAATCGTGCCACACATTTTCCTACTTTTCTCACAAACAGTGAGAATGGCCACTCTTAGAATGGTTGGGATTAGCACAAGTGTAAAACAAGTGACAATCTGCAGTTTGTAATTATCTTTATTCTTTCTAGAATTACAATAGGTTTTTCTGTTTTACTAACTAGTATATTAAGTAGCAAGTAATATTTTTAAACATTGGATATAAAGTATATGGAGGTTTCGCAGGTTCCTATACTTGCATGTACAGTATGACTAAACCCTAAATCATGGCTCCTGGAGACTTTGGTTAGAGATCATCTGAATATTAACCATCTTTATTGGCTAATGTCCACTGTATTTGGTAAGTATTTTGGAAAATCATTTAAAATGAATACTTTGGAGTTTGTAATTTGTGTTAACAATAGTTTCCTTTCCTGTGCTGTTTACTCAAGCCTTTATATGCTGTTGAAGCGTATTGATTAACTGGCTAATATCTTTAAAAACACCAATGGCAGAAACAGCCTATTTTGGTTTTAATGTTTATGCATGTAACATTAGCATGACCTAAAAATAAGTTCAGTACATATGAATAAAGCAAATTAAGAAAATGATTGGGGGTTACTCATAGAAGTAGTTTCAGTTAAATCCAAGTACTTAAGAAGCATACACAGTATTCATATATTGGGTGAACAGGATTTTTCAGGCACAAGGGGCATCTTGAATATAAAGGATAAAATGAAAAGGAAAAGACCATGTATGGAAAAATTGTAAGATTTCCTTGGAAATAGTGAAGGTTAAGGATAGAAGCATATGAAACTGATCTGTTAGGGAAAGGGCAGGTGATACAAAGTCTCTTAGGTCAGCAGATGTGTTTATGCTTGAGCTGAGAGGAATCTAGAACCTTCAAAAGGCTTTGAGGACCAGCATAATGTCATAAATTGACATGTTGAAAGAAATATTCTGCTGTTGATTGTAGAACAATCTAATGGAAAGGAGACCAGCCTTGAACTGCTAGGTCTGGTTAAAATTGGTTATAAATAAGAGGTGAAAATTTTTGATAAATGGTAGGGAAACTGTATTTGCTTGGGAGCTCATCTATTAGGATATTAAAAATTCAAATAACAAAGATAACTTGATGATTAATTTGTCCCCAGTGATCTTTTCACTAAATACTTCTTACTGATCTAACCACTCATTTCTTAATCTTGTTAGGTGTATGGTTTGTTTCTACTCTGTATTTCATATGAACTAGTTTTCTGCTTTCCTAAATAACTCTTTTATATTATTTTGGCTGCATGCACTACCGGGAACAGCCTTCTGAGAGTAAATGTTGGGATAAACAATGATTTGCATTGCAGTTGCTCTGTGCCAGTGTCATGCCACTGGGAAAATCCTGAACTGTGTCCCTGTTTTGTGAGATTGATACATAGCCTTTTGCAAAGGGAGGCATCTTTGTCCTTTTAAGTCCATTGAACAAAGTGATTGGTAATATTCTTTAGAGCACCTTAGGAGTAGGCTGTTTATTAGTGTAGGTAAAGTGATGTTTCTGTTTTCAAAATTAAGATTAGCAGTTTATTAAATGTAATGTACATCTGTTTTTAATCAAAATCCTTTTTATTCTCTTTTGAAACTTTTCATTCTTTTTCTTTTATCCATTCTTTTTCTTTCAATACTGGGGATGGAACCCAGGATCTCATGCGTGCTAGGCAAGTGCTCTACATCCCCAGCCTATCCATAAATTTTGTGTTAGTACATGTTTGCCATACATAATTATCACATTCATCATGGGGAATTTGTGCCTATACATAATATATCTTAATTCTTTTTTCCCATTCCCCTCCTTTAACTTCAATCTTTATTCCTCTCCCCATTTACAAATGTTCTGTTTCCATTTTTTTCCTTACATTCTCTTTTTAAGTCCTTTTGTCCATCCTTCCTTCACCCTTTCCTCCCTCTTTTGTCCCTCTTCTCATTTGAACAAGTTTTTCCTACTTCCCAGTATCTATCCTCCATTTTGCTCCTTATTTACCATTTGGGTTTATCATACAAGAGAAACAATGTGATATTTAAACTTGTGTGTTTGGTTTGTTTCACTTAAGATTGTGGTCTCAAGGCCAAGCATAGTGGCACATGCCTGTAATCCCAGCACTCAGAACGCTGAGGCAGGAGGATCACTGTGAGATACAGGTCAACCTGGGCTACATAACGAGTTGCAAGCCAGTCTGCATTACAAAGTGAGACCCTATCTTAAAACAAAAAAAGATTGTGGTCATGTATCCATTTACCTAAAAATGTCTCAAGTTTAGTACTCCATTGTATATAAATACTCCATTTGCTTTATCCATTCATCTTTTGATGACCATATAGGATGTTTCCAAGATTTTGCTATTATAAATTGTGCTGCTATAAACATGGGTATGCATAAGTCACTGTGGCATGATGGTTTACTGTTTCAGGAAGATATCTAGAAAAGGAATAGCTAGATCAAATGGAACCTCTAATTTTAGTTTTTTGAGAAGTCTTCATACTGATCTCCATAGTGATTGTACCAGTCTACACTCCTACCAATAGTGTTCCTTTTTCCCCACAGCCTCACTAACATTTGTTATTGGTTGATTTCTTAATAATGATCATTCTTTCTGGAGTGAGATGGAGTCTCAGTGTTGTTTTAATTTGCATTTCTTGAATGACCAGAGATGCCAAAACATTTTTCATGTATTTATTTGCTGTTTCTACTGCTTCATCTGAGAAATGTCTGTTCATTTCGAATGCCCATGTTTGCATTGGATCTTTAAATTTGGAAGATCTAATTTTTTGAGTTCTTTATATTCTTGGTATTAGTCCTTTGTCTGAGAAGTACCTGGTAAAATTTTTTCACATTCTGTAGGTTGTTTCTTCACTCTGTTGATAGTTCCTTTTGCTGTGCAAAAGCTTTTTATTAAGATGTGACCCCAGTTAATTCTAATATTTCTTGTGCAGTCAAGCAGGAGATATCACAATCCCTGATTTGAAATACTACAAAACTGCAGTGATAAAAACAGCACGATATTGGCAAAAAAAAAAAACAGACTTTGAGGATCAGTAGAACAGATTAGAAGATGCAGCAATAACCATAAGCACACTCAGCTATCTTATCTTCGACACACAAGCCAAACACCTTCATTGGAAGGAAGATAGCCTCCTTAATAAATGGCACTGAGAAAACTGGATTTTCACATGCCAAAGATTCAACCTAGACCCATATCCCTGTTCATTTTTAAAAATACATACGCATTTTCCCCCAGTATTGAAGTATTTGCTGTCTACTGTTTGATCTGCCTTGTTAGTCTTTAATGTTTCCCTTTATCTGTGTTTTCTCTTTCTTTTAAGTTTTTCTGCTGAGATTGATCTTGCTATAGTACTGCTTTGGGGTCTGTTGCTTCCTTGCTTACAGTTAGCCAGCAGCTCCCCCTGTCAGCTGAATACGATTCAAATTCCTTACCCTGTTTTTCAGGGTCAGGTTTATTTCCCACTATTTTTCTCCACATTCTCTTATTTATCTTCCCACAAACTTATCCTGCTCTTCATCTGTGCCTTTGACTACATCACTGTGCCTTGCTTGCCTCTTTCACCTTCTCCATCTCTACTACCCTTTATAATCCT